>JAGVVM010018153.1:0-21421 GCA_019149425.1 Psidium friedrichsthalianum
ATGGCCGGTGAAGTTGCTGGGCTTTTTACGTTCCTTTGTCATTGCTGATCCCGTTGACACTATCGCTTCTTCATAGTTGGTCCGTCCATGGCTGGTTCACTCGACTTGCAACCTTCCTTTGCCATGCCATATGCGGCTGGCCGTCCATGATCGAAATCTTCTGGCCGCTCTGTCCATGGCGTTGTTAGCATATTCAATCCATGTGGTGAGGATGAACACGCGCCGAACCGAATGCAAGGGACGACAGAGCTCGATATTTGAGCTCTATCCATGACTTTCAAGATCTCTCCTTTGCTCGATTTGTAGTAGGCAATACAAGCATCGTGTTTCTAGGCGAACAGCAGTGAAATCTTGCATCTTAGATGGTGAGAGTCCAGTACTGAAAACATCACTAGCTTATACTCTGACTTAAGTAAGCATGGGGCATGTGGAATCTCATCCATGGCTGTCATCAGCATCGGCTCTCATCCATGGCTGTCATCAGCATCGTTACCTCCATGGTCGATGGGGACGACCACAGAGCAAAATGCAAGGGAGTTACAGCATCGTCTCTCATCCATGGCTGTCATCACATCGTTCTCCATGGTCGATGGGGACGACCACGAGCAAAATGCAAGGGAAATGATAAATCTTGACATTTGAGCTCTGTCCATGGCATTCAGATCTTGCCCTCGCCCATTGCCACGACCAACCACGAGTCGACCACAATAAGACAGCTGTCCTCTGTTTGTTTCTTCTTGATTTTGAGCTCCATTCCAGTTATGTCCACAGCCTTCAACATCACAACCTCACCTGTCGCCACGGACGAAATCAGATCTGGGATCACCATGGGCGTAAAATTTAATTCGCATTTTGAACGCGAACCTTGTTCTTAAGAACCCACCGGCCACTCCCCCTCTCTTCCTCAAATCCGTCAAACTCTCTCTCTCCTCTCTCACTCTATCTCCTCTCCACCCTCAGCAGCAGCCCCTCCCCTTCACCTCGTGGCATCTGCACTGAGGAAAACCACGAAGCTGCGCCCTTCTCTCAGTCTGTTCAAGCCACCATGCGGCGGTGATGGCAACGGTGCCATCCTCTATCCTTGGCCTCGTCATTGACTAGCTTAGTGTAACCCTCGCTTGAAGCTTGAAGTTGTCCATCTCTCTCCCTGGAACTCTCAGTCACGCAACACCAATGGAGAAGGAGAAGACCTGCAAATCATCCAACACCATTCAAGCTTCACCTCTCTTCGTACGTCGACTCGAGGCAAGTAATTACTAACCTCTACTACCAAGCTTTTTATTTGTTGCCAAATTGGAAGAATCCGCGTCGTATGAGTCAAAAGTGCCCGAAGTTGTGACCATTCGGATTATGGGTGCAACTCAACGTTGCTGTCGTGAATTTGTTGATCGATTGGATTCTCGAGGACATGGGTAACTACGTCCCAAGGGTTGATAGACTTAGTTGTTGACAAACGGGATGAATTCGGTTGGGCTTGCGGGAAGAATGGACGCTGTGATGCTCTAGGGGCAAATGAAGTGGAGCTGTGATCCTTTTGGTTGAGCTTTCGCTTGATGTACAGAGGATAATAATGGGAGACTATGGACCTGCATAGTAACCATTCTGTTCTCTTGATTCTGCTCTCGAAAAAAAAAAAAAAAAAGAATAGTAAAGAATGAAAATCATGTTTGGTAACGCAAATATTCTGATTCTGATTCTGTTCCTAGAATCAGTTTTCGAAAATCAGAATCAGTTTTAGAGCAAATCTAGAACAAAAAAAAAGTTAGTTCTAGAAAAAGATCACTTTTGAGAATCACAAAATAGAATGAAATCCCATATCTCTCACTTTTCCCTTTCAATCCTCTAGTCACTTTTTTCCCTCAACCTAATAAAAATAAAAATTTTAAATTTTTAAAAAAAATTGGGAAATTTTTTTTAAAAATCACAAAAAATTTAGAAAATTCCTAAATATAGAGAAGCATTAGAGTAGCTAATTTTACCTCATTTTCATAAGTTTGGGCCTAAATTTCCTAATTTCAATATTTCACTCTTGCTACGAAAATGGTCACAGAAAATGAGGGCATCCAATGTGCGGACGGATGGTAACATATATGCTCATATCCGTGCTTTCCAAAATATGATCATTTACACGTGGAGCTTGGTAGCCAACACTCCCCTTGTTTAAGACAGAAATTGCAAAATGATATTACGGCTTGTACTTCTATCAAGAAGATATTTTTGTTTTTTTCAATTGGATTAATTTGATTATTCGACTATTATGTTTTGTATGTATTTGAACACGCAAACTTTAAGAAAAAAAATGAGTCCCTTATATTGGAACTTGTCCCATATTTGCATCGAACTTCAAACGTCATGTATATTTAAATTTGTGTTTCATTTAAGAGATGCTAAAAACAATATATTTTAAGTATTTTAGTTTGCATGGGAAATTAGTCTTCATTTAGACATGAAATTTTTAAAAAAGTAACTACATAATGATTTTACTTAAAAAAAAAAAATTAGGAAGCGCACATTTTTGATAGAAATTTTGTGCATAGTTTTCAACGTGTTTTTGGTTCTCTAAAACTCATGCAAAATAGAAATCAGAAAAAGTCTTTTAATCAAAATCAGTTTTTTTGGAACAGAATAGTTACCATGGCCAAGCCCTCGATCGTGCAGAAACGCCATCAATGGTGTGTAGGATGACTTTGAATTGGTAGTTTGAAGCAGTGTACATGTATGGCCAGGGATGTATAGGAGTTGTATCACGAAGTTCTAAGGGTTGTTGGTTTTAGATATTTAAGATTATATGGTACAATGTGAATTAGCAGAATGTCAGTACCTTGGGCTGAGAAAAGAAATAAGGCAAGTTCATAATTGAGGCGATCGAATGTTCGACCTTGGGTGCTTTAAGCGACGGCATGTGGTGTTGGCTTAACTCTCCTTGTAGTGTGATAAGTGGTCATGTAGGTGCCTTTGCCAGCATGATAGTTGTAAATGTAGAACCAAACTATGGTCCAGGAGACCTGCATAGACTATTTAGTCATTTAGATGAGTATTTTACTTGTGAGTTATCTGCTTACCGACTGTGGATATCACCATTTTCAATTAACAGCTATTCTATTTCACCTATGGCTCCTCCCCTCGATATGGCACCTTTTGAGTTACTCGGTCTTCTTGGAAGGAGCACAAGTTACTTGACTATCCCTCGATCCTTTTCCTCAAGCGCGCGATGTTGATGCTAGTAGCCCTTTGGGTTGTACCTTAGGTGATTCCCCTTCGTTTGTGTCCATCTTGCAATGTTATCGGAGCAACTTTTTGGTCATTTACCCTGTTTGTCGTTGGAGCCGATGAGAGCAACAGTAGCGAGGTGGTGAGGAGTAGTTGGCGTGATGGCTCTGGAGAGTAGATATACCAAGTAAGCTTTTGATAGTAGCTTTTATAGTAGGGTGATCAGCCATACTTTTGATGTGACCCAATGGGTGTGGTATCATCTATTTCGAGTGAGGAAGATGAGAGTCGACACTTTTCGATAGCCTCCCAGGCAGTTAGTTTATCTTTTGTCTGTTTGCCTATAAATGGTCGTTCTACTTACTGGATTATATATAAAAAAAATAAATTTCTTCTAATCTGAATGAGTTTTCTGAATGCATGTCATCTATTGTAAGTCGTAGCGAACCCTACGAGGCTGACCTTAGGCGTGCTTGCATTTTTGTTTTTTCGCGCTCTTATCATTCTCTTTGGGTGGCTCATTGCTTGTTTTTAGCTGGATTAACTTCCCCATACGCACCTCTATATTATATGTAATATTGATATTAAAGCAGGGTAGGGTGATTAGCCTAAGATGTGACAAGAGTGGTAAGATAACGCCATGACAGAAATCACCAACTAGGTGATCACACCATTTTAAATATGGTGATTAAAAAAATAAGGTAACTTAAAAAAAAAAAGGGTGGTTACCCTATCTAGTAATTAAAAAAGGGTAATAAAAATACAGGGAAATAATTAGATTAGTCACTTTTTTTTTTACTGAAATGCAATAAAAAAATAAGGCAATAAATCAGGTGTTTAAGCTATTAAAAAAAACATAGTATGATTGCCCTATTGTTCTAAAAAAAACGTATCGGTCAATATTTAAAAATAGGGTAATCACCCTATTTATTTAAAAATATGGTAAAACTAGGGTAAAACTAGGGCAATAAAAGTTACGGTGATCACCCTATTTGGTATTTAGAAAAGGGTGATTAAACACACACACACACACAACACCCCCCCTCCTAAGTAAACAGGGTAATCGTCCTATTTTTAAAAGGTAGGGTAAAATAATGCAATAAAATATAGGGACAATCACCCTATTTAACATTTAAAAAAATAGGGTGATTACCCTTTTTTATTTAAACAGCTATTTTTTTTATGGCATGAAAGAATGTGGTGATTATTTTTTGTTGCATGAAAATAGTCGCCCTAGGTGTAATCACCCCTATTTATTCAGTCACCCTCTTTTTTTCCAATCGCCCTCTTCCAAATATGACGATTGCATGGACACCCATTGAAAATACATGGTGTTTACATTGGTGCTTGATCGTATCTTGCACATTATCAATCTTCCAAGCTTTACGATACCAAGTGACAATGTCAAACATTTTCTCAGCCTCTTCATTATTATTCAAATTTTGCAAGGCTCGAGTGATTTCTTTCCACAACATTCTCCCTTATCCTTTTGATTTACAATAAAAAAAAGTCAAAAATCTTGTTTATTTTTCTTTGTTAATTCGATGATTTCAAATGTTTGGCCTTATGAGGTTAGAGCTTTATAATCATTTACATTACTTAGGGTCAATCACAGTGATCGAATTTTTAATGAAGAAAACATTATGGCCGTCCCTTCGGTCCAATTTCTGAAATTTACTATCCACCACTTATTTTTTAAAATCAAATCGTATTTTCTGAACAATCACGTCATGGGCTTTTCGTAGGTGTAAAAATCGAGTCAATGGAATGTTGGACAAAAAAGTAATGCTCGATCAAAATCTGGTCAAATTTAGATTAAAAAAACAATGCGAATTCTCCTATTTCAATTTTTTTTTCTTTCCAAATTACGTTATTTGAAAGCTTTAAACTTCACAAGACCAAGCACTTCGCCCGGTTGGAGCTAAACTTGTTTAGTGTTTTCCTTTCTATCTCAGAGACAACTAAATCTACCAATTTCTAGATCCCGAACAAAAATACTTAGTAGTAATGATGATCGAATAACTTAGATGATTGCATGTTAGCTTCACTACGGAAACAAATACAAACTTTAGAGGGAGACTCGGGTAGCATTAGAGGTTGAGTTCTCATAACTCATATTTATGGGCAATATGCAATATTTCGGTGACTTGATATGCAAAGTTTCCGTTCGTAGTAGGATGAATAAATCCAAGCAAAGGAAAAGTGGCAAGTAAAAGCTTTATTTTGATTAATGGGAATACCATTCTAAATATCATGTGGGATCGACTACTTCAACTATTCATGTTGTTTTAGCCAAAGTTTTAATGGACTATGAGATACTGCTTTCAGTTTTTTGCACGAGCACATCTAAAATAAATAAGGCTAGGTTTTTTTTTTTTAAGACAAACCTTCCCCACTATATAAGCTTAAGCACTTGTTTCTCATTGAAATATTTTTCTTGAGGAAGGCCCTAGAAATGCCATAAATTTTGTACATTACTCACTTTAGTGCCAACTTTTCAACAAAAATTGCTTCAATGCCCCTTTGGTATAAGAAAAAAACATCACTTATGGTTCTATTGCCGGTTTGGGATGCCTAAAACTCGACTTTGCGATATCGATTTTTTTACGACGTGGCTTGCTAGAGATCTAACGTGGTAATATCTCAGCATAAATGCCCTAACCCATGTTGATACACATTTAGCTCAAATTCAACAGAATTAGGGACAAATCGAGCCAATTTCCCGTCTTCTGCAAAGCATAATTCATACCAAGGCAGTTTGCGGCAATAATTAGAGCTGCTGGAATGGAGAGCAGGATCAGGCAAGCGACTCGAGTTACTGCTATTGTGAGCTCGGACTTTCGATGCAGCTAGGTCGAAGCCCTGACTTTTGATGCTTGATGTATTGATGGAATGGGTCGAATAGCTTGTTGATTTACCGTGTGGCTTTTGGTGGGAACCAGAAAAAAGGTCGATCCCTTTTTTCACCGGACTTAGATTGAGTAAAGCTATTAATAGGATGATAAAAAACCAGAGGCTTAGTCGATTTTGCTGGCCAGGCATAGGAACAGCCGAACAGGCACATGACCAAAACAATCTTTTGCACGATACCCAACATTGTCTTGGTGAAATTGGATTTTGGAACTTCTCTCCGCGAGAACGATCATGGAGTAACATCATCAAAAAAAAAAAAAAATCCTTTTGAGAAATTTGTCGCTTTGGAGGTTGTTTGCATGGACTAAATCCTCTTTTGATCATTAGCCTATGCTCAACGACATTCCTTTATGATCCGAACATTTTGTGAAAAATCCCATGCAAAACACTTTCTTTATTTCTTAAGTAGAGTCAAAACTTGCTTTTAAATTCATCATCTAGCAATGTACTGGTGTGGTTGGTCGATCTTGAAACTCATCGCTGATATTAACTTCAATTAGAGGATCCAGAGTATCAATGCTTCCTCACCCTCTTCAAAGGAGGCTTATCAAAGTCCATGGCACAATGGGTGACGTCAATTGATCGCTGAACTCCGTACACTAGGAAGGAAGAACACCTTTCAATTAGATTTTCTAGCATTTTATACTTCTTTTTCCATGCAACATATCTGCCTGTGATGTCGGCAATCCATTTTGCTTTAGGATCCATTCGAACCCTTTGCAAGATAAGCGATCAAAAGCCAGATCTTTGAAATAAGCTTTTGCCAGTAACAAAGGAATTGTCAAACGCCTGTGGTGGAGATCGCATCATGCATACCCACGTCGTGGAAGCATTATGATTTGTCGAGACATGTTCCACTTCATCGCCAACCTAAAAGATCAGCATCTTTTGAAGTGTGGAAGGTATGCAATAATTACGGCGAACCCAATCTTTTCCCAGCAAAAATATTGTCCGATACAACGGCATCGATAACAGATAAAGTTGTGGAGTTTTTCTGTACCAGTGGGGACATCAACATCCTATTACCCACTAGGCATCACTAGCTTTCCCAGCGAAATCTGTAGGTTGACCTCAGGCAGTATGATTTTTTGTCATCGCCTTTGCCTAATTTCTTGAAGAACTTGCAAGGCATCAGATTCGGTGTCGACCCACCATCTATTAAGATCTTGGCTATTGGCCGACCATTGACTTTAGTTGAAATCGTCAAAGACCTCAAATGCTGTGATCATAAAATAAATGTTAATTAAATTGCACAACCTCCCCTTCCTCGAGTTATAAAGCAGCCTTTACCTTTCGTCCATGGTAAGATTATCTTCTTCATCAGTTCTCATCGGCGACGCCTTGAAATCTGTAGGCAACTCGGCTTGAACGGTGTTTATTTCACAAGTGGCAACGATCCAAATGAAACATTTCTCTTTTTCACCAGGTGTGATCTCTAGACTTTTTGATCTTCCTACGCAGGCTTCCATGGTCTAGTGGGTTTTACCTGAAGTTAGGTTTTTTATTTTTCCCCTCCTTTTCACTAGGTTCGTAGATTGGAAGGCCCTGGAAGCTTACTTGATCGGAAATTCCACCTAGACTCACCCCAGCCCGTCGGCACAATGTCTTTGGGGATCAATGTCAAAGCTGGAAGGCTTTATCTACTCCACATAATAGTCAAATTTTCCACTATGCGTCCCGCGTCTCTGCCACGAAATCCGACGTCTCCATTTGAAGCTTATACAAGCCATTTCACTTGGTTCCTCTCACTATTAGAGGGTATCTCGAAAGACCTTCAAAACTTCATTGACACCTAGCTAAATCTATGGCACTTAAAAAAAATTAAGTTTTCTTTCAATCCTAGAACATGCCTTACTCCAGTCAATGTTATCACGATACCATCATGCTTATTAATTCTAACATCACAAGCACCCATAATATTGTACTTAGTGTTATTCCCCAAGAGAAGGTAATGCATTTCCTTGTCTCTGAATCAACTAAACTACACTTTACTGCTATCTATTCACCAATAAGTAGTAAGTCAGTTCATGTTTGGTGTAGTGAACAACTAAATCCATAACTTATCCATCATACAATGAGTCCTCAATGACACACAGATATATTTACCACTATCCAGACACTATCATAACAGAATCAAAGCATGCATCTCATCACCAAGTCAATCCCGTGCGCACTTGATTGACTCACGACTATATTGAATTCATTGATATGATTAGCAACCAACACACCTTCGTCAATCTTTAAGCGAAACAGACTTCGCGTCAAGTAGAGCTTGTTGATAGTAGACGCTTCTTGTACATGTTTGACCAAGCATTCATCAATTCTACAGTAGTCTCCTTCAGGATATTACACACGACATTACGAGCCAATGTTAGTCGAATAACACCCAATGTCTGTCTATTCAACAAACTTATTCAAATTGCTTTCATCAACACTAGCTTATTCCTAGATTAGGCTAAGTGCATATTCTTTTGATATAGATAATCTTCAATTTGCATTTTCTGAAAATCAAAATCGTTCTCATTAAATCTGTTGAGTTTCACTTTTCTTTTTCTACCAACATGGATTCACTTCAAGTCAACCGAGCTTGAATCCAATACCAATTGTTCAATAAAACAAGTGTCGAACAATAAAAAAAAAATAGAATAGGCAAATAATTGAACAATAGATTTAGATAGTTTAGTCCCAGTTTACCTAGCACCTAGGAAAATCAATGATAGAAAGTCAATTTTAGCAACTACATAAATAAACCTATACTTGAGTCACTCAACCCTTCATATTTTTCAACCCACGATTACACTTTAAATCACAGTGTTTAGCCCTTATAATACCTATGAAGTCGTGCCACAAGATTCATTGTGCTGCAAAACACTTGCAGCTTCTTCAGGGGTAAGCTCATTTGCTCTATAATTGGAAAAAACCAACATCTACCTTTTAAGTAGTTATGTATATGTCAATCCAAAATAGGAAACCCCTTTTAGCCGACTCAAAGCAAGAAACCTACTCAAACTTGAACTCAAACTCCGATGTGGGTATACGAAAGTTCGAATAAAATCTAATGAAAAGCCCTAGTTGGATTGGACTTTGCAATTAAGGCCAAAGATTCCTAATCCAACAAGGATTTCCCTTGTTTTGCTTTTACCATAGTCGGAGTAGAATCAAGGTCTCTGCAATATGGACCAGACTTCGACATATTTTGATTCAGTCGGTTCGTTCGGGCACAAACTCGACACATATATTAACAACATTGAGAGAGATTTCTCTAGAATTTCACGTGTGAGCAATTGTATGCTTGAGTGTATTTTTGCGAATTGATATTTTCTTGTCAATCATTTACGTTTTTGTTATGTCATGGGTTCTATTTTTTCCTTTCTCCACTTAAAGCCACGGTCTCAATACACAATCAATATTCATGGTTTTCCTATTCTGGAGAAAGGTTAAGCGATGTAGGGATCCTAAGTATTCCCAACTTTAATGACGCACTTACTCTCTTCTGATCCTTAGGTTACCAGGAACTACCATGAGGTGACTTGATCGTTAAGAACAAATGCATGCAAACGACACACATTCGATTTCTTGTATCACTAATTAACTATTACAATTCAATAGCTGTGTCATACACTAGGACTTAGGCTTGCATCTTATCATCTAGTCCATGAGGTTAGTGCGGTATTACATGATGTCAATATTCACCTTTTTTAGTTGAGTTATTGCATAATGTCACCATCTTTGCTGGATGGAGATTTTCTACCCCATTTGTGCTTCCAAACTGAGATCATGAGAGAGACAATCTATCACTTAATGCAACAACGAACAAGATTCAATGAGATACCGCAAGAGACACCATGTGGCCGAGTAGAGAGGATCTTCATCCTCTTTCCAAAGTGGTTGACCAACTTCTCATGCTATAAGTTGCAGCACCTTAAAATTTTTACTTTCTAGAGAGTTTCACTCATTTTTAACATATTGCAGTTTTAACGCATGAGCTACAACATATTCTACTAACTCTTCCAAGTACGCAAGAAAAGCTTTTAAGGTAGAAAGTTACAACCCATCTAAAACTTTTTATATTGATTTTATAAATGTAATAATCATAAATAACTTATAACTTGTCCAGTAATTTATTTAACAGAACTTTAGCTTCAGGTAAAGCTCAGTGGTTTCATTAAAACTTCAACCCTTTGCAAACCTCTACCTAAAATCCCAAGATGTTATTTAGAGGAAGCTTACAAGTATATAAGGCCAATCATAACCAAACCCATTTAAGCAATAACGTACATACATCAACAATTGCTCTTGTGCAAACTGGAAAGATAGAGGGATGATTATCGTCCATGTAGAATAGAAGAACGATAAATAACAAGAATATATACAGATAATAACTTACTAATCAGACATAAAATTGCTCAAATTGTCATGTAGAAAGTGACCACGTATACATAAGTTCTATTGTAATCCCGTATACAGTCTGAAAATAACTTATTAAAGCTAATGCATCTGTAATGTATATAACAAAGATCTGTCTGGGGGAAATAACTTGTTAAAGCAAGTACATATTTAATATATGTAGAAAAGATTTGTCTAGAATAATTGACACGTGAGAGATGAGAGAGAGAGAGAGAGAGAGAGAGAGATTAGTGGTCCCTCGGAACTTTGCCGAAACATTCCCGTAAAAGATGTAATTTTTGCCATAAGAGTAATAATCTCAATTTCATTAAAGAAGTACCAATCCACATGCCCTAAAGGTAAAAACACACATGGCCGAGATTTGATTGGACATTCACGAGAAATCATGGTGTGTAAAGCCACGAAAACGTGGTCCCTGTTTCTAGGAAACGCTAAACCTAGTACAATGTCGGAGAGCTCTCCTAGGCCCGTATGACTTGCACAACTCACCATGTGTCCACTTCAGTTCCCAGCATCCAGCAGCATATCTTTGCCCTCGTCTTGATGTGTGTACATAAGTTAGAGAGAGAGAGAGAGATATGCAACTATTGCTCAGTCATGCAAATGAAATATTTTTTTCTCACCAACAAAGTTAATTTTTTGGCATTATAAATGAGATCAGGTGGTGATATTTGTACTCTTGTTGGTTTCTCACACTACTGCATTTGTTAACGGGCGTTGACAAATATTAGTATTTCGATCCACTCCTAGTTGATTGAAAAATAATTCTCTCAAATAATTTTCTGATCTAATCATAGTGCAATCTAGTAATTCCACATATAGTTTACAAATGAATACATTGAATTTCTAATGCAGGCATGTGAAAGAACCAAAATTGAATGTGGCACTGGGGTGAGCATGGCCTGCTGGGTAGGTTATGAATCTAGGCCTAAAACCGATTCTGTCATAACTGGTTCAATGGAACATGAAACCTACCTTATTTGTCGTGGATCCTATTTTGGAAGCTACCTTGTTTTTCGATCTGATTCCAGGGTCTACCCGAGAACTTTTTTTTTTTTTTTTAACTTCATTTTTTCTAGCAAAATAATATGAGTAACAATGAAACGATTCAAAATAAAAGACGAATAATAAAACTCATTATTCACCAAAAGCAACAATCCCTAATATAAACAATGGAAATTACAATCCACCAAAAATAGAGGAAATGAGTCAATCGAGTTTAGGTATTTTAACAGTTGTTAAAAACCGATTCCAAAACCAATTTGATTTATAGGTACTTGGAATCAATAATCAGCTCGGTTCCAACAGGTTCCAAAATTTAGGACCAATTCCCAGACCTATTTTTCATATTGTCCGATCCAGTTGCAACACCCCTATGTGGCACCAT
Organism: Psidium friedrichsthalianum; assembly: GCA_019149425.1. NCBI lineage: Eukaryota > Viridiplantae > Streptophyta > Magnoliopsida > Myrtales > Myrtaceae > Psidium > Psidium friedrichsthalianum. The sequence continues at coordinate 11,918 of JAGVVM010018153.1, forward strand.
GATGAAACTTCTCAACCGTGTTGCCTAGAATATTTTAAGTTCAGTCAAATTTGTAGTGTCCAGCATACAACACCCGGAGAACATTACATGATTCAACCTGTTTCCATTATTTTTCCCAACACATGTAGTCAGGCATTCAGGCAATTTTGTTAAATTGAAAACTACCTCAACCGGAATCCATTGACAAGCATGGGAAAACCTGAAATTTACCGTTAATTGTATTAAAAATCTTGCTCAATAACTATCCGATGACTCTACATATGCAATTAAGAGTCTTCCCTCCTTTTTTTGTTCTAACCATTCTCTTGAAGATTTGTATGTTGTTACAGTTTACACAATCGGTGACCGGCTTTTTCATCGCAGATGTTTTCATTTTGCTTCCTCTAATTTTAGTCTACAGAGTTTTCAGAAAGGTAAAATGAAGGGAGATCTGAAAAGATCTACATTGAAATATATCACAAAACTTACAAAATCTAATATTCTACAATATTCTCTAATATAAGATCGCTTGTAAGAAAGATGAGAGATCTTGAGATTAAGATAAATCTCAAAGATCTCTCATCTTTCTTACTGTTTCGTAGCGATCTTCATATTAGAAGATTTGTAGCGTAAGTTTTGTGATAGCTATTTCAATGTAGATCTTTTCAGATCTTCCTTCATTTTACCTTTCTGAAAACTCTGTAGACTAAAATTAGAGGAAGCAAAATGAAAACATCTGCGATGAAAAAGCCGTCACCGATTGTGTAAACTATAACAACATACAAATCTTCAAGAGAATGGTTAGAACAAAAAAAGGAGGGAAGACTCTTAATTGCATATGTAGAGTCATCGGATAGTTATTGAGCAAGATTTTTAATACAATTAACGGTAAATTTCAGGTTTTCCCATGCTTGTCAATGGATTCCGGTTGAGGTAGTTTTCAATTTAACAAAATTGCCTGAATGCCTGACTACATGTGTTGGGAAAAATAATGGAAACAGGTTGAATCATGTAATGTTCTCCGGGTGTTGTATGCTGACACTACAAATTTGACTGAACTTAAAATATTCTAGGCAACACGGTTGAGAAGTTTCATCATGGTGCCACATAGGGGTGTGCAACTGGATCGGACAATCTGAAAAATAGGTCTGGGAATTGGTCCTAAATTTTGGGAACCTGTTGGAACCGAGCTGATTATTGATTCCAAGTACCTATAAATCAAATTGGTTTTGGAATCGGTTTTTAACAACTGTTAAAATACCTAAACTCGATTGACTCATTTCCTCTATTTTTGGTGGATTGTAATTTCCATTGTTTATATTAGGGATTGTTGCTTTTGGTGAATAATGAGTTTTATTATTCGTCTTTTATTTTGAATCGTTTCATTGTTACTCATATTATTTTGCTAGAAAAAATGAAGTTAAAAAAAAAAAAAAAGTTCTCGGGTAGACCCTGGAATCAGATCGAAAAACAAGGTAGCTTCCAAAATAGGATCCATGACAAATAAGGTAGGTTTCATGTTCCAAAAATTTGGAACCAGTTATGACAGAATCGGTTTTAGGGCCTAGATTCATAACCTACCCAGCAGGCCATGCTCACCCCCAGTGCCACATTCAATTTTGGTTCTTTCACATGCCTGCATTTAGAAATTCAATGTATTCATTTGTAAACTATATGTGGAATTACTAGATTGCACTATGATTAGATCAGAAAATTGAATTTGAGAGAATTATTTTTCAATCAACTAGGAGTGGATCGAAATACTAATATTTGTCAACGCCCGTTAACAAATGCAGTAGTGTGAGAAACCAACAAGAGTACAAATATCACCACCTGATCTCATTTATAATTGCCAAAAAATTAACTTTGTTGGTGAGAAAAAAATATTTCATTTGCATGACTGAGCAATAGTTGCATATCTCTCTCTCTCTCTCTAACTTATGTACACACATCAAGACGAGGGCAAAGATATGCTGCTGGATGCTGGGAACTGAAGTGGACACATGGTGAGTTGTGCAAGTCATACGGGCCTAGGAGAGCTCTCCGACATTGTACTAGGTTTAGCGTTTCCTAGAAACAGGGACCACGTTTTCGTGGCTTTACACACCATGATTTCTCGTGAATGTCCAATCAAATCTCGGCCATGTGTGTTTTTACCTTTAGGGCATGTGGATTGGTACTTCTTTAATGAAATTGAGATTATTACTCTTATGGCAAAAATTACATCTTTTACGGGAATGTTTCGGCAAAGTTCCGAGGGACCACTAATCTCTCTCTCTCTCTCTCTCTCTCTCTCTCACGTGTCAATTATTCTAGACAAATCTTTTCTACATATATTAAATATGTACTTGCTTTAACAAGTTATTTTCCCCGACAGATCTTTGTTATATACATTACAGATGCATTAGCTTTAATAAGTTATTTTCAGACTGTATACGGGATTACAATAGAACTTATGTATACGTGGTCACTTTCTACATGACAATTTGAGCAATTTTATGTCTGATTAGTAAGTTATTATCTGTATATATTCTTGTTATTTATCGTTCTTCTATTCTACATGGACGATAATCATCCCTCTATCTTTCCAGTTTGCACAAGAGCAATTGTTGATGTATGTACGTTATCGCTTAAATATGGGTTTGTGATTGGCCTTATATACTTGTAAGCTTCCTCTAAATAACATCTTGGGATTTTAGGTAGAGGTTTGCAAAGGGTTGAAGTTTTAATGAAACCACTGAGCTTTACCTGAAGCTAAAGTTCTGTTAAATAAATTACTGGACAAGTTATAAGTTATTTATGATTATTATATTTATAAAATCAGTATAAAAAGTTTTAGATGGTTGTAACTTTCTACCTTAAAAGCTTTTCTTGCGTACTTGGAAGAGTTAGTAGAATATGTTGTAGCTCATGCGTTAAAACTGCAATATGTTAAAAATGAGTGAAACTCTCCAGAAAGTAAAAATTTTAAGGTGCTGCAACTTATAGCATGAGAAGTTGGTCAACCACTTTGGAAAGAGGATGAAGATCCTCTCTACTCGGCCACATGGTGTCTCTTGCGGTATCTCATTGAATCTTGTTCGTTGTTGCATTAAGTGATAGATTGTCTCTCTCATGATCTCAGTTTGGAAGCACAAATGGGGTAGAAAATCTCCATCCAGTAAAAGATGGTGACATTATGCAATAACTCAACTAAAAAAGGTGAATATTGACATCATGTAATACCGCACTAACCTCATGGACTAGATGATAAGATGCAAGCCTAAGTCCTAGTGTATGACACAGCTATTGAATTGTAATAGTTAATTAGTGATACAAGAAATCGAATGTGTGTCGTTTGCATGCATTTGTTCTTAACAATCAAGTCACCTCATGGTAGTTCCTGGTAACCTGAGGATCAGAAGAGAGTAAGTGCGTCATTAAAGTGGGAATACTTAGGATCCCTACATTGCTTAACCTTTCTCCAGAATAGGAAAACCATGAATATTGATTGTGTATTGAGACCGTGGCTTTAAGTGGAGAAAGGAAAAAAATAGCAACCCATGACATAACAAAAACTGTAAATGATTGACAAGAAAATATCAATTCGCAAAACTACACTCAAGCGTACATTTGCTCACACGAGAAATTCTAGAGAAATCTCTCTCAATGTTGTTAATATATGTGTCGAGTTTGTGCCCGTGAACCGACTGAATCAAAATATGTCGAAGTCTGGTCCATATTGCAGAGACCTTGATTCCTACTTCGACTATGGTAAAAGCAAAACAAGGGAAATCCTTGTTGGATTAGGAATCTTTGGCCTTAATTGCAAAGTCCAATCCAACTAGGGCTTTTCATTAGATTTTATTCGAACTTTTGTATACCCACATCGGAGTTTGAGTTCAAGTTTGAGTAGGTTTCTTGCTTTGAGTCGGCTAAAAGGGGTTTCCTATTTGGATTGACATATACATAACTACTTAAAAGGTAGATGTTGGTTTTTTCCAATTATAGAGCAAATGAGCTTACCTCCTGAAGAAGCTGCAAGTGTTTTGCAGCCAATGAATCTCGTGGCACGACTTCATAAGGTATTATAAGGGCTAAACACTGTGATTTAATGAGTGTAATCGTGGGTTGAAAAATAATGAGAGTGGTTGAGTGACTCAAGTATAGTTGAATATTTGTTGTATCGCTTGATTTATAGTAGAATTCTGCATTGCTTTCCTATGGAGTAGGTCAAACTGACTAAACTATCTAAATCCATTGTTCAATTATTTGCCTATTCTATTTTTTTTTTATTGTTCGACCACTTGTTTTATTGAACAATTGGTATTGGATTCAAGCTCGGTTGACTTGAAGTGAATCCATGTCGGTAGAAAAAGGAAAAGTGAAACTCAACAGATTTAATGAGAACGATTTTGATTTTCAGAAAATGCAAATTAAAGATTATCTATATCAAAAGAATATGCACTTAGCCTAATCTAGGAATAAGCTAGTGTTGATGAAGCAATTTGAATAAGTTTGTTGAATAGACAGACATTGGGTGTTATTCGACTAACATTGGCTCGTAATGCGCGTGTAATATCCTGAAAGGAGACTACTGTAGAATTGATGAATGCTTGGTCAAACATGTACAAGAAGTCGTCTACTATCAACAAGCTCTACTTGATGCGAAGTCTGTTTCGCTTAAAGATTGACGAAGGTGTGTTGGTTGCTAATCATATCAATGAATTCAATATAGTCGTGAGTCAATCAAGTTCGCATGGGATTGACTTGGTGATGAGATGCATGCTTTGATTCTGTTATGATAGTGTCTGGGATAGTGGTAAATATATCTTGTGTGTCATTGAGGACGCATTGTATGACGGATAAGTTATGGATTTAGTTGTTCACTACACCAAACATGAACTGACTTACTACTTATTGGTGAATAGATAGCAGTAAAGTGTAGTTTAGTTGATTCAGAGACAAGGAAATGCATTACCTTCTCTTGGGGAATAACACTAAGTACAATATTATGGGTGCTTGTGATGTTAGAATTAATAAGCATGATGGTATCGTGATAACATTGACTGGAGTAAGGCATGTTTTAGGATTGAAAGAAAACTTAATTTTTTTTTCAAGTGCCATAGATTTAGCTAGGTGTCAATGAAGTTTTGAAGGTCTTTTGAGATACCCTCTAATAGTGAGAGGAACCAAGTGAAATGGCTTGTATAAGCTTCAAATGGACATGTCGGATTTCGTCGCAGAGACGCGGGACGCATAGTGGAAAATTTGACTATTATGTGGAGTAGACAAAGCCTTCTAGCTTTGACATTGACCCCAAAGACATTGTGCCGACGGGCTGGGGTGAGTCTAGGTGGAATTTCCGATCAAGTAAGCTTCCAGGGCCTTCCAATCTACGAACCTAGTGAAAAGGAGGGGAAAAATAGAAAAACCTAAACTTCAGGTAAAACCCACTAGACCATGGAAGCCTGCGTAGGAAGATCAAAAAGTCTAGAGATCACACCTGGTGAAAAAGAGAAATGTTTCATTTGGATCATTGCCACTTGTGAAATAAACACCGTTCAAGCCGAGTTGCCTACAGATTTCAAGGCGTCGCCGATGAGAACTGATGAAGAAGATAATCTTACCATGGACGAAAAGGTAAAGGCTGCTTTATAACTCGAGGAAGGGGAGGTTGTGCAATTTAATTAACATTTATTTTATGATCACAGCATTTGAGGTCTTTTGACGATTTCAACTAAAGTCAATGGTCGGCCAATAGCCAAGATCTTAATAGATGGTGGGTCGACACCGAATCTGATGCCTTGCAAGTTCTTCAAGAAATTAGGAAAGGCGATGACAAAAAATCATACTGCCTGAGGTCAACCTACAGATTTCGCTGGGAAAGCTCTAGTGATGCCTAGTGGGTAATAGGATGTGATGTCCCCCTGGTACAGAAAAACTCCACAACTTTATCTGTTATCGATGCCGTTGTATCGGACAATATTTTTGCTGGGAAAAGATTGGGTTCGCCGTAATTATTGCATACCTTCCACACTTCAAAAGATGCTGATCTTTTAGGTTGGCGATGAAGTGGAACATGTCTCGACAAATCATAATGCTTCCACGACGTGGGTATGCATGATGCGATCTCCACCACAGGCGTTTGACAATTCCTTTGTTACTGGCAAAAGCTTATTTCAAAGATCTGGCTTTTGATCGCTTATCTTGCAAAGGGGTTCGAATGGATCCTAAAGCAAAATGGATTGCCGACATCACAGGCAGATATGTTGCATGGAAAAGAAGTATAAAATGCTAGAAAATCTAATTGAAAGGTGTTCTTCCTTCCTAGTGTACGACGGAGTCAGCGATCATTGACGTCACCCATTGTGCCATGGACTTTGATAAGCCTCCTTTGAAGAGGGTGAGGAAGCATTGATACTCTGGATCCTCTAATTGAAGTTAATATCAGCGATGAGTTTCAAGATCGACCATCCACACCAGTACATTGCTAGATGATGAATTTAAAAGCAAGTTTTGACTCTACTTAAGAAATAAAGAAAGTGTTTTGGCATGGGATTTTTCACAAAATGTTCGGATCATAAAGGAATGTCGTTGAGCATAGGCTAATGATCAAAAGAGGATTTAGTCCATGCAAACACCTCCAAAGCGACAAATTTCTCAAAGAGGATTTTTTTTTTTCCTTTTGATGATGTTACTCCATGATCGTTCTCGCGGAGAGAAGTTCCAAAATCCAATTTCACCAAGACAATGTTGGGTATCGTGCAAAAGATTGTTTTGGGTCATGTGCCTGTTCGGCTGTTCCTATGCCTGGCCAGCAAAATCGACTAAGCCTCTGGTTTTTTATCATCCTATTAATAGCTTTACTCAATCTAAGTCCGGTGAAAAAGGATCGACCCTTTTTCTGGTTCCCACCAAAAGCCACACGTAAATCAACAAGCTATTCGACCCATTCCATCAATACATCAAGCATCAAAAGTCAGGGCTTCGACCTAGCTGCATCGAAAGTCCGAGCTCACAATAGCAGTAACTCGAGTCGCTTGCCTGATCCTGCTCTCCATTCCAGCAGCTCTTAATTATTGCCGCAAACTGCCTTGGTATGAATTATGCTTTGCAGAAGACGGGAAAATTGGCTCGATTTGTCCTAATTCTGTTGAATTTGAGCTAAATGTGTATCAACATGGGTTAGGGCATTTATGCTGAGATATTACCACGTTAGATCTCTAGCAAGCCACGTCGTAAAAAAATCAGTATATCGTAAAGTCGAGTTTTAGGCATCCCAAACGGCAATAGAACCATAAGTGATGTTTTTTTCTTATACCAAAGGGGCATTGAAGCAATTTTTGTCGAAAAGTTGGCACTAAAGTGAATAATGTACGAAATTTATGGCATTTCTTAGGGCTTGTCCTCAAGAAAATTATTTCAATGAGAAACAAGTGCTTAAGCTTATATAGTGGGGAAAGGTTTGTCTTAAAAAACCCTAGCCTTATTCATTTTAGATTGTGCTCGTGCAAAAAACTGAAAGCAGTATCTCATAGTCCATTAAACTTTGGCTAAAAACAACATGAATAGTTGAAGTAGTCGATCCCGCATGATATTTAGAATGGTATTCCCATTAATCAAAATAAAGCTTTTACTTGCCACTTTTCCTTTGCTTGGATTTATTCATCCCACTACGAACGGAAACTTTACATATCAAGTCACCGAAATATTGCATATTGCCCATAAATATGAGTTATGAGAACTCACCTCTAATGCTACCCGAGTCTCCTCTAAAGTTTGTATTTGTTTCCGTAGTGAAGCTAACATGCAATCATCTAAGTTATTCGATCATCATTACTACTAAGTATTTTTGTTCGGGATCTAGAAATTGGTAGATTTAGTTGTCTCTGAGGATAGAAAGAAAACACCCCCAGTTTAGCTCCAACCGGCGCAAGTGCTTGGTCTTGTGAAGTTTAAAGCTTTCAAATAACGTAATTTGGAAAAAAAAAAAAATTGAAATAGGAGAATTCGCATTGTTTTTTAAATCTAAATTTGACCAGATTTTGATCGAGCATACTTTTTTGTCCACATTCCATTGACTCGATTTTTACACCTACGAAAAGCCCATGACGTGATTGTTCAGAAAATACGATTTGATTTAAAAATAAGTGGTGGATAGTAAATTTTCAGAAATTGGACCGAAGGGACGGCCATAATGTTTTCTTCATTAAAAATTCGATCACTGTGATTGACCCTAAGTAATGTAAATGATTATAAAGCTCTACACCCCATAAGGCCAAACATTTGAAATCATCGAATTAACAAAGAAAAATAAACAAGATTTTTGACTTTTTTTTTTATTGTAAATCAAAAGGATAAGGGAGAATGTTGTGGAAAGAAATCACTCGAGCCTTGCAAAATTTGAATAATAATGAAGAGCGCTGAGAAAATGTTTGACATTGTCACTTGGTATCGTAAAGGCTTGGAAGATTGATAATGTGCAAGATACGATCAAGCACCAATGTAAACACCATGTATTTTCAAATGGGTGTCCATGCAATCGTCATATTGGAAGAGGGCGCGATTGAAAAAAAGAGGGTGACTGAATAAATAGGTGGTGATTACACCTAGGGCGACTATTTTCATGCAACAAAAAATAATCACCACATTCTTCATGCCATAAAAAAATAGCTGTTTAAATAAAAAAGGGTAATCACCCTATTTTTTAAATGTTAAATAGGGTGATTGTCCCTATATTTTATGCATATGTTTACCTACCTTTTAAAAATAGGACGATTACCCTGTTTACTTAGGAGGGGGGGGGGTGTTTGTGTGTGTGTGTGTTTAATCACCCTCTTTTTAAATACACAAATAGGGTGATCCCCGTAACTTTTTATGCCCTAGTTTTACCCTAGTTTTACCATATTTTTAAATAAATAGGGTGATTACCCCTATTTTTAAATATTAGACGATACGTTTTTTTTTAGAACAATAGGGCAATCATACTATGTTTTTTTTAATAAAGCTTAAACACCTGACTTATTGCCTTATTTTTTTATTGCATTTCAGTAAAAAAAAGGTGACTAATCTAATTATTTCCCTGTATTTTTATTACCCTTTTTTAATTACTAGATAGGGTAACCACCCTTTATTTTTAAGTTACCTTATTTTTTTTTTTCTAATCACCATATTTAAATGGGGTGATCACCTAGTTGGTGATTTTCTGTCATGTTATACACAGATGATACACTCTACGGTCACATCAAAAAGTAGCTGCTATATCACCCCTACTCCAAAGCCAACCTATCAAAAGCTTACTTGTATATCTACTCCTCAAGCCATCACTGTTAACTACTCCTCACCACCCTCGCTACTGCCCGCTCTCATTGGCTCCAAACGATAGAAGGGTAAATGAACAAAAAGTTGGCCCACGATAACACTGCAAAGATGGATACAAAACAAAGGGAATCACTCTCATGGTACACCCCATGCACGTCTACCAGTGTCAACATCACACGCTTGAGGAAAAGGATCGAGGGATATCAGGTAACTTGTAGCTCC
>JAGVVM010018155.1:0-7500 GCA_019149425.1 Psidium friedrichsthalianum
TTGCGTGTGCTCGGGGTAGAAGTTTTGTATAAATGTGTCGCCATGCTATTAATATTAAGTATTTGGATTTAAGTTCTTTTCTTTCTAAGAGGTGGAATAGAATAACCCGGTTGAAGCGTAATGATCATACGTCTGTAATGCATTGTATGTCCCAGAATAGGTCCCATTCTTCTACCCTTTCGGGGGAGTCGATGACTATTCATAGCTTTTACCTTGACACCAAAGAAGAGTTCGACCCAATGCTTTATTTCTGTCCTAGTTGATCCTGATTCGACATTAAAAGTATATTGATTTTTCCCCAATAACCGAATACTTTTGTCTGTAAATACTGCATATTTGATTCCATCCATAAATCGATTTTCTTCCCTATGAGTTCGAGTCTCAATAAGAATTGGAGTTCTTACTGTTTGTTCATATGTTATGATATGAATATACCACATCAATTCGTTATGTATGGATGATCCGATTCCATTGATACAGAGCCAATTCCAATAGACTTATTGTAGGGTCCCATTGGCGTGCATCCAGTAGGAATTGAACCTACGAATTCGCCAATTATGAGTTGGGCGCTTTAACCATTCAGCCATGGATGCTTAGCGGGGATCCTCGTACATGGTGAATAACCAAATTCCAATTGAAATGAAATCTTTAGGAGAAATCAATGCAATTTAGGAGAAATCAATGAAAGGACATCAATTCAAATCCTGGATTTTCGAATTGAGAGAGATATTGGGAGAGATCAAGAATTCTCACTATTTCTTAGATTCATGGACCCAATTCAATTCCGTGGGATCTTTCATTCACATTTTTTTCCACCAAGAACGTTTTATAAAACTCTTGGACCCCCGAATTTGGAGTATCCTACTTTCACGCAATTCACAGGGTTCAACAAGCAATCGATATTTCACTATCAAGGGTGTAGTACTATTTGTAGTAGCGGTCCTTATATATCGTATTAACAATCGAAATATGGTCGAAAGAAAAAATCTCTATTTGACAGGGCTTCTTCCTATACCTATGAATTCCATTGGACCCAGAAATGATACATTGGAAGAATCTTTTGGGTCTTCCAATATCAATAGGTTGATTGTTTCGCTCCTCTATCTTCCAAAAGGAAAAAAGATCTCTGAGAGCTGTTTCCTGGATCCGAAAGAGAGTACTTGGGTTCTCCCAATAACGAAAAAGTGTATCATGCCTGAATCTAACTGGGGTTCGCGGTGGTGGAGGAACTGGATCGGAAAAAAGAGGGATTCTAGTTGTAAGATATCTAATGAAACCGTCGCTGGAATTGAGATCTCATTCAAAGAGAAAGATATCAAATATCTGGAGTTTCTTTTTGTATATTATATGGATGATCCGATCTGCAAGGACCATGATTGGGAATTTTTTGATCGTCTTTCTCCGAGTAAGAGGCGAAACATAATTAACTTGAATTCGCGACAGCTATTCGAAATCTTAGTTAAAGACTGGATTTGTTATCTCATGTTTGCTTTTCGTGAAAAAATACCAATTGAAGTGGAGGGTTTCTTCAAACAACAAGGAGCTGGGTCAACTATTCAATCAAATGATATTGAGCATATTTCCCATCTCTTCTCGAGAAACAAGTGGGCTATTTCTTTGCAAAATTGTGCTCAATTTCATATGTGGCAATTCCGCCAAGATCTCTTCGTTAGTTGGGGGAAGAATCCGCCCGAATCGGATTTTTTGAGGAACATATCGAGAGAGAATTGGATTTGGTTAGACAATGTGTGGTTGGTAAACAAGGATCGGTTTTTTAGCAAGGTACGGAATGTATCGTCAAATATTCAATATGATTCTACAAGATCTAGTTTCGTTCAAGTAACGGATTCTAGCCAATTGAAAGGATCTTCTGATCAATCCAGAGATCATTTCGATTCCATTAGTAATGAGGATTCGGAATATCACACATTGATCAATCAAAGAGAGATTCAACAACGAAAAGAAAGATCGATTCTTTGGGATCCTTCCTTTCTTCAAACGGAACGAACAGAGCTAGAATCAGACCGATTCTCTAAATGCCTTTCTGGATATTCCCGGCTATTCACGGAACGTGAGAAGGAGATGAAGAATCATCTGCTTCCGGAAGAAATCGAAGAATTTCTTGGGAATCCTACAAGATCCATTCTTTCTTTTTTCTCTGACAGATGGTCAGAACTTCATCTGGGTTCGAATCCTACTGAGAGGTCCACTAGAGATCAGAAATTGTTGAAGAAAGAACAAGATGTTTCTTTTGTCCCTTCCAGGCGATCGGAAAATAAAGAAATAGTTAATATATTCAAGATAATTACGTATTTACAAAATACCGTCTCAATTCATCCTATTTCATCAGATCCGGGATGTGATATGGTTCCGAAGGATGAACTGGATATGGACAGTTCCCATAAGATTTCATTCTTGAACAAAAATACATTTTTTGATTTATTTCATCTGTTCCATGACCGGAACAGGGGGGATACACGTTACACCACGATTTTGAATCAGAAGAGAGATTTCAAGAAATGGCAGATCGATTCACTCTATCAATAAGCGAGCCGGATCTGGTGTATCATAAGGGATTTGCCTTTTCTATGGATTCTTACGTATTGGATCAAAAACAATTCTTGAATGAGGTATTCAACTCCAGGGATGAATCGAAAAAGAAATCTTTATTGGTTCTACCTCCTCTTTTTTATGAAGAGAATGAATCTTTTTATCGAAGGATCATAAAAAAATGGGTCCGGATCTCCTGCGGGAATGATTTGGAAGATCCAAAACCAAAAATAGTGGTATTTGCTAGCAACAACATAATGGAGGCAGTCAATCAATATAGATGGATCCGAAATCTGATTCAAATCCAATATAGCACCTATGGGTACATAAGAAATGTATGGAATCGATTCTTTTTAATGAATAGATCCGATCGCAACTTCGAATATGGAATTCAAAGGGATCAAATAGGAAATGATACTTTGAATCATAGAACTATAATGAAATATACGATCAACCAACATTTATCGAATTTGAAAAAGAGTCAGAAGAAATGGTTCGATCCTCTTATTTTTATTTCTAGAACCGAGAGATCCGTGAATCGGGATCCTAATGCATATAGATACAAATGGTCCAATGGGAGCAAGAATTTCCAGGAACATTTGGAACATTTCGTTTCTAAGCAGAAGAGCCGTTTTCAAGTAGTCTTCGATCGATTACGTATTCATCAATATTCGATTGATTGGTCTGAGGTTATCGACAAAAAAGATTTGTCGAAGTCACTTCGTTTCGTTTTGTCCAAGTTACTTCTCTTTTTGTCCAAGTTTCTTCTTTTTTTGTCTAACTCACTTCCTTTTTTCTTTGTGAGTTTCGGGAATACCCCCATTCATAGGTCCGAGATCCACGTCTATGAATTGAAAGGTCCGAATGATCAACTCTGCAATCAGTTGTTAGAATCAATAGGTCTTCAAATCGTTCATTTGAAAAAATGGAAACCATTATTATTGGATGATCATGATACTTCCCAAAAATCGAAATTATTGATCAATGGAGGAACAATATCACCATTTTTGTTCAATAAGATACCAAAGTGGATGATTGACTCATTCCATACTAGAAATAATCGCAGGAAATCTTTTGATAACACGGATTCCTATTTCTCAATGATATCCCACGATCAAGACAATTGGCTGAATCCCGTGAAACCATTTCATAGAAGTTCATTGATATCTTCTTTTTATAAAGCAAATCGACTTCGATTCTTGAATAATCCACATCACTTCTGCTTCTATTGTAACAAAAGATTCCCCTTTTATGTGGAAAGGGCCCGTATCAATAATTATGATTTTACATATGGACAATTCCTCAATATCTTGTTCATTCGCAACAAAATATTTTCTTTGTGCGGCGGTAAAAAAAAATACGCTTTTTTGGAGAGAGATACTATTTCACCAATCGAGTCACAGGTATCTAACATATTCATACCTAACGATTTTCCACAAAGTGGTGACGAAAGGTCTAACTTGTACAAATCTTTCCATTTTGCAATTCGATCCGATCCATTAGTTCGTAGAGCTATTTACTCGATCGCAGACATTTCTGGAACACCTCTAACAGAGGGACAAATAGTCAATTTTGAAAGAACTTATTGTCAACCTCTTTCAGATATGAATCTATCTGATTCAGAAGGGAAGAACTTGTATCAGTATCTCAATTTCAATTCAAACATGGGTTTGATTCACACTCCATGTTCTGAGAAATATTTACCATCCGAAAAGAGGAAAAAACGGAGTCTTTGTCTAAAGAAATGCGTTGAGAAAGGACAGATGTATAGAACCTTTCAACGAGATAGTGCTTTTTCAACTCTCTCAAAATGGAATCTATTCCAAACATATATGCCATGGTTCCTTACCTCGGCAGGGTACAAATATCTAAATTGGATATTTTTAGATACTTTTTCAGACCTATTGCCGATACTAAGTAGCAGTCCAAAATTTGTATCCATTTTTCATGATATTATGCATGGATCAGATATATCATGGCAAATTCTTCAGAAAAAATTCTGTCTTCCACAATGGAATCTGATAAGTGAGATTTCGAGTAAGTGTTTACATAATCTTCTTCTGTCCGAAGAAATGATTCATCGAAATAATGAGTCACCATTGATATCGACCCATCTGAGATCTCCAAATGTTCGGGAGTTCCTCTATTCAATCCTTTTCCTTCTTCTTGTTGCTACATATATCGTTCGTACCCATCTTCTCTTTGTTTCCCGAGCCTATAGTGAGTTACAGACAGAGTTCGAAAAGGTCAAATCTTGGATGATTCCATCATACATGATGGAGTTGCGAAAACTTCTGGATAGGTACCCTACATCTGAACTGAATTCTTTCTGGTTAAAGAATCTCTTTCTAGTTGCTCTGGAAAAATTAGGAGATTCTCTAGAAGAAATACGGGGTTCTGCTTCTGGCGGCAACATGCTATGGGGTGGTGGTCCCGCTTATGGGGTCAAATCAATACGTTCTAAGAAGAAATATTTGAATATCAATCTCATCGATCTCATAAGTATCATACCAAATCCCATCCATCGAATCACTTTTTCGAAAAAGACGAGACATCTAAGTTATACAAGTAAAGAGATCTATTCATTGATAAGAAAAAGAAAAAATGTGAACGGTGATTGGATTGATGATAAAATCGAATCCTGGGTCGCGAACAGTGATTCGATTGATGATAAAGAAAGAGAATTCTTGGTTCAGTTTTCCACCTTAACGACAGAAAAAAGGATTGATCAAATTCTATTGAGTTTGACTCATAGTGATCATTTATCAAAGAATGACTCTGGTTATCAAATGATTGAACAACCGGGAGCAATTTACTTACGATACTTAGTTGACATTCATAAAAAGTATCTAATGAATTATGAGTTCAATACATTCTGTTTAGCAGAAAGACGGATATTCCTTGCTCATTATCAGACAATCACTTATTCACAAACCTCGTGTGGGGCTAATAGTTTTCATTGCACATCTCATGGAAAACCCTTTTCGCTCCGCTTATCCCTATCCCCCTCTAGGGGTATTTTAGTGATAGGTTCTATAGGAACTGGACGATCCTATTTGGTCAAATACCTAGCGACAAACTCCTATGTTCCTTTCATTACAGTATTTCTGAACAAGTTCCTGGATAACAAGCCTAAAGGTTTTCTTATTGATGATATCGATATTGAGGATAGTGACGATATTGAGGATAGTGACGATATTGAGGATAGTGACGATATTGAGGATAGTGACGATATTGATCGTGACCTTGATACGGAGCTGGAGCTTCTAACTAGGATGAATGCGCTAACTATGGATATGATGCCGGAAATAGACCGATTTTATATTACCCTTCAATTCGAATTAGCAAAAGCAATGTCTCCTTGCATAATATGGATTCCAAACATTCATGATCTGGATGTGAATGAGTCGAATTACTTATCCCTCGGTCTATTAGTGAACTATCTCTCCAGGGATTGTGAAAGATGTTCCACTCAAAATATTCTTGTTATTGCTTCGACTCATATTCCCCAAAAAGTGGATCCCGCTCTAATAGCTCCGAATAAATTAAATACATGCATTAAGATACGAAGGCTTCTTATTCCACAACAACGAAAGCACTTTTTCACCCTTTCATATACTAGGGGATTTCACTTGGAAAAGAAAATGTTCCATACTAATGGATTCGGGTCCATAACCATGGGTTCCAATGTACGAGATCTTGTAGCACTTACCAATGAGGCCCTATCGATTAGTATTACACAGAAGAAATCAATTCTAGACACTAATACAATTAGATCTGCTCTTCATAGACAAACTTGGGATTTGCGATCCCAGGTAAGATCGGTTCAGGATCATGGGATCCTTTTCTATCAGATAGGAAGGGCTGTTGCACAAAATGTACTTCTAAGTAATTGCCCCATAGATCCTATATCTATCTATATGAAGAAGAAATCATGTAACGAAGGGGATTCTTATTTGTACAAATGGTACTTCGAACTTGGAACGAGCATGAAGAAATTAACGATACTTCTTTATCTTTTGAGTTGTTCTGCCGGATCGATCGCTCAAGACCTTTGGTCTCTACCCGGACCCGATGAAAAAAATGAGATCACTTCTTATGGACTCGTTGAGAATGATTCTGATCTAGTTCATGGCCTATTAGAAGTAGAAGGCGCTCTGGTGGGATCCTCGCGGACAGAAAAAGATTACAGTCAGTTTGATAATGATCGAGTGACATTGCTTCTTCGGCCCAAACCAAGGAATCCCTTAGATATGATGCAAAATGGATCTTGTTCTATCGTTGATCAGAGATTTCTCTATGAAAAATACGAATCGGAGTTTGAAGAAGGGGAAGGAGAAGGAGTCCTCGACCCGCAACAGATAGAGGAGGACTTATTCAATCACATAGTTTGGGCTCCTAGAATATGGCGCCCTTGGGGCTTTCTATTTGATTGTATCGAAAGGCCCAATTCATTGGGATTTCCCTATTGGGCCAGGTCATTTCGGGGCAAGCGGATTATTTATGATGAAAAGGAGGAGCTTCAAGAGAATGATTCGGAGTTCTTGCAGAGTGGAACCATGCAGTACCAGACACGAGATAGATCTTCCAAAGAACAAGGCTTTTTTCGAATAAGCCAATTTATTTGGGACCCTGCAGATCCACTCTTTTTCCTATTCAAAGATCAGCCCTTTGTCTCTGTGTTTTCACATCGAGAATTCTTTGCAGATGAAGAGATGTCAAAGGGGCTTCTTACTTCCCAAACAGATCCCCCTACATCTATATATAAACGCTGGTTTATCAAGAATACGCAAGAAAAGCACTTCGAATTGTTGATTCATCGCCAGAGATGGCTTAGAACCAATAGTTCATTATCTAATGGATTTTTCCGTTCTAATACTCCATCCGAGAGTTATCAGTATTTATCAAATCTGTTCCTATCTAACGGAAGGCTATTGGATCAAATGACAA
>JAGVVM010018155.1:12500-18023 GCA_019149425.1 Psidium friedrichsthalianum
AGTGCTTATCGACATCATTAGCTATTTGACCTCGGACCTGTTTCTAAAAAAGTCGAGGCTTTCGAATTGTTTGTTGACACGGACAAAGTCAGGGAAAACCTCTGAAAATTATTTCAATATTGGCCCTTGGAACATATAATAGTTTCCGAATCGAAATCTTTTTTAGAAAGAAGATCTTTTGTTCATGGTAGCTGCTCACAGTCCCCGTACGAAACTTTCGTTATTGGGTTATCCATACAACTTCACATGTTTCGAGCGATGTGCACATGGTATCATCAATGATACAAGTCTTGGATAAGATCTTACAACGCACTAGAACGCCTTGTTGACGATTCCTTTACCTCCGACGGCATCTTAGGGTTTCCTACGCACCATTGATATCCTTCACCAGGTTAAATCCTTAACCCTTCCCTCTTCCTAAAGACTACAGAATGTTCTTGTGAATTATGGCCAATACCAGGTAATATAAGCAGTGATTTCAAATCCCAGAGGTTAATATCGTACTCTGGCAACTTACGTAAGGCATAGTTTAGGTTTTTTTTTTGGGGTGATAGTGGAAAAGTTGACAGATAGTCAACCACTTACTTTGGCCACTCTACAGACCGGCACATGAGATTTTCACCTCCTAACGCTCCTCGTTCAATCTTTGAAGATCATTGGGTCCTTTTCCTCGTTCGAGAATCTCCTCCCCTTCCTCCACTCCGCCCGAAGGTAACTAGACCAATCAGTTACGTTTTCCATGTCCAATTGAAACACTTTTCCATTTTGGATTATTGCTCAAAGGAGAAGATTTCTTCTTTTGTACCAAACATCTGCGGGCTCCAATCACAATCTTATAATAAGAACAAGAGATCTTTCTCGATCATCTCTTCCCCTCATTCTTCGAATTTAGAAAGTCCTTTTTTTCAAGTTTGATTTGTTCTGTTGAATCTGGGTTCTTCTACTTCATTTTTATTTACTTATTTTGGATTATTTATTCCCTCTCTTTTTTTGGTATTTCTTTTCTTTTTTTTATTATCTTTTTTTTATTCCCTTACCATCATTCCTAAGTCCCATAGGTTTTGACCTGTAGAATCTGGACCGCCATTTTCTCATTGAGCGCAGGGTACGAAGATTGATTTTTCGAGCAAAAGTACTATGTGAGTGAATCTTCAGTTTTTTCCTCTTTCTCTATGCCCTATCCCATAGGTACAATATCCTTTGAATCAATAGAGAACCTTTTCTTCTGTAATCTGTATGAATCGATATTATTCCATTCCAATCCGTCCCGATAACCTCCGCGAAGGAAAATCCCGAATTGGATTCCAAATTGACGGTTTAGTGTGTAGCTTATCCATGCGGTTATGCACTCTTCGAATAGAATCCATTTTCTGAAAGATCCTAGCTTCGTGCTTTGGTGGGGTCTCCAGATCCTTTCGATTACCTATGTTGTGTTGAAAGGGATATCTATATTATCCGATCGGTTGCGTAAAGCCCGCGGTACGCAAAGGAACCTGGGAAAGTATCAGAAAGACAGTTCTTTTCTATTCTATAGTTTAGTTTAGTGATGCCCGGGCTCAGTGAGTCACTTTCTTCCGTGATTCACTTTTGGCACTAGTCCTACATTTTGTTTCTGTGACCGAGAGAAGGGGGGCTCACGGGAAGAGGATTGTATCATGACGAAGTCAAGGAGATCCAACCTCTTTTCTTTCAAATATAAATTATACAACAGGATTCTGGCAATGAAGTTGGACTCTCTTGGTTTGATGGGACGAATGAATCATCCAGCCTTTTTCCGCGGGGTAAATCTTTCCTGCTAGGCAGAGGATAGCAAGTTAAAAATTCTGTTTCGGTAGGACACGTATTTCTATTACTATGAAATTCATAAATGAAGTATTAATGGGGGTTACCATTAGCCTTTTTTGTAGTGACGAATATTGTATGTGTTCCCTAAGAAAAAGAAAAGGAATTTGTCCATTTTTCGGGCTCAAAGGCGGCGGCGGAAACCCTAAGAACTCTTGAATGGAAATGGAAAGAGATGTAACTCACAGTTCCTTTCTTGGAAATTAAATCTTTTGGCGGCAAGAGAAGGGGTTGACCCGTATCATTCGTGACTTGGTTCTGTATTCTCTATTTTTTTAAGTACCGCTTTTCCTATCCGTATCGAATAGACATGCTGAGGCCAAATCTTCTTCAGGTAAACCTGCTTGATTTAGATCCGGGAAAATGTAGGTACGGTTTTATGAAACCGCGTGTGCTGTGGCTCGAATCCGTATTGCAATCCTATTTCCGATAGAGCCGTGAGAATGGAATCCATTTTTTCCATTATTTTCGTTCCGTAATAGTGCGAAAACGAAGGCCCGGGCTCCAAGTTGTTACAATAATAGTGGAAATAGTGGCGTTGGTTTCCTCGACCCTTTGTCTTAGATTAGTCATGTTCTTATTTCTTGATGGGACAGGGAAGGGATATAACTCAGCGTGGTAGAGTGTCCCTTGACGTAGTGGAAGTCAATCAATTTCTAGCCTGATTATCCATAACCAATGCGAGTTTTTCTATTTTGACTTACTTGCTCTACTCCCCCCGTGAGTCGAAGTGAGAATGGATAAGAGGCTCGGTGGGATTGGGCGTTAGGGGGTAGGGATGGCTAATATTTTCTGGGGCAGCGTAACTTCAAGGGCGAATATAAGCGCATGGATACAACAAGGTTATGCCGTTGAAGGTGGGGGAGAGAAGACAAATTCCGAGGTAGTAACCTCTGAAAAGTGGGTGTCGGTGGACGAACAAAGGAGCTATAAGTAATTCTACCTAGATGTCGGACCGTCTCAGTGTGAGGAACAGTTACAGAACCTGGCTCAGGATTAACGCTGGCGCATGCTTAACACATGCCAGTCGGGACGGAAGTGTTTTTCCAGACGTGTGTTGGTCTGTGTGCAAGTGCGTGAAACAATGAGCGACGAGTGCGTGTATATAGAGAACCTGTGCCGCTTGGGCAGGGGAACAAGCGGTGCTGGGAAACGGCTGCTAATACCCCATAGGCGGAGGAGCAAAGTAGGAATCCGCCGAGGTAGGGGCTCGCGTCTGAGTGTCTAGTTGGTGAGGCAATAGCTTACCAGGGCGATCGATCTTAGCTGGTCCTAGAGGATGATCAGCACACTGGGTAAGTGTGTCGTAGGCGCTGCTGTATGTACGAGGAGCGGAGCGGACCAAGAGGGAAGCACGCACATACGAAGTTGCGCTATGACGGTAAGCTGAAGTGGGATTTTCCGCAATGGTGCAAGGGGAAGGAGCAGTATGCGAGTGGTAGGCAGGTCGAATTCCCGAGAGCGAGAGTTGGTGAGGTAGAATGGGCCCACGGGCGTGACTTTCTTTTCCTGCGATTATGTACAGTTGAAAGTGGAGCACAGGTGGTGGTAACTAGTGGAGAAGTGAACTTATGTTGGAGAGTAGGTCGCGACACGTAGGGCATGAGACTCCAAGTATGTCGCAGCGGGTGAGCCGGATACGAAGAATCAATAAGCAGGCGTGCATACGAGTTAATCCAGAAATGACATAGGACTGACTCCAGCATTCTTTTGTAAGCCGCCAGATGCGAAATACCATGATGCGAGCGACACCCCTAATACCCGGACAGGAAGAAGAAAACTACCAGCAGAGAACTGATCGACACAGGCAGAGTCGAGAAGGTTTCCGTGAAGTACAGGAATAAATATCGAACAAAAATTCATGCAAGAAGCCAGACCAAACACAAGCAATCTACGGGACCACCAAAGAACACAAGAAATACGAGAAGAAGCTAACGAGAACAGCGAAAAATGGGAATTAGATACCCCAGATAAAGTCCCGAGCCAGAGATAAACAGGAGGAAGCGCGGAAGCAGGCATAAAGTGACTTATCGGGCAACCATATGCAGACTACGATGAGACGCTAACCGCCAATTAAAGAGAATAGAACTAACCACGAGCCTGATGATGAACCAGTATCACGCAAATGCAAACACAAAATACGCCCGCACACGGGCATTTTTAATTCAATCAAAGCAAAAACCTGGTACCAGCTTACCGTCGCAGCCGCTTGTTAAGCGAGAAGTTCTTCCGCGACCATGGTCTCTTCTCAGCTCTCCGTAGGTTTTAATCCCTCAACAGCGCACCCTCTGTTTAGTTCCACCTGAGTTTGGACCCTGAACAACTGCCGTGTGGAGTGATCACGCCTGGGTGTAAGGTGTATGATGAGCGTCAGTCACGATGCCCTATGCCCTGGCACACACGTGCTACAATGGCCGACAAAGGTCGCGATCCCGCGAGGGTGAGCTACTCCAAAAACCCCCTCATTCGATTGCAGGCTCAACCGCCTGCATAGCCGAAATCGCTAGTAATCGCCGCAGCTACGCGTGAATTCGTTCCTCGCCTTGTACACACCGCCCGTCACACTGGGAGCTGGCCATGCCCGAAGTTCGTTACCTGTAACCGAAAGAGGATCCGAAGGCCAGGGCCTAGTGACTGAGTGATCGTAACAAGGTTCCGACTGAAGTGGCGGCGGATCACCTCCTTTCAGGTAGAGCTATGCCTGTTGGGTATTTGGGTTAGACATTGCTTGACACCCAAAAAGAGGCGGCTACATCTGAGTTCACTTGGAGATGGAAGTCCCTCTTTCGTTTCTGGACGTGAAGTAGACCAGCCTCATGAGCTTATTATCCTAGGTCGGAACAAGTTGGATAGGATCCCCCTTTTTGACGAAGTCCCCATGCCCCTCCCGCGTGGCGACATGGGGGCGAAAAGGAAGAGGGGGATGGGTTTCTCCTCGCTTTTACATAGCGGGCCCCCGGCGGGAGGCCCCACGACGGGCTATTAGCTCAGTGGTAGAGCGCGCCCTGATAATTTGCGTCGTTGTGCCTGGTGGCTGTGAGGGGCTCTCAGCCACATGGATAGTTCAATGTGCTCATCCAGGCGCCTGATCCCGAGATGTGGATCATCCAAGGGCACATTACATTTGCGTAGCTTCTCCTTGGTTCGAACCGGTTTCTGAAAACAAATCTCTCCTCAGGTAGGAGTAGAATGGGCTGATTCAGGTGAGGATGACATTATTAGATCCAACTTTCTAGATAATATGCATCAGTCAGTTGAGTGGTCGTGATCCGTGTGGGCGTAGGAGTCCACTAGAGGGAGTTATGTCAGCCCAAACTTGGCGTTCCTCCACGTAATGGCGTACTATTAGAAATTCCATACTCCCTTAGAAGTGCGTGAACAATGAGAAACACTCATCTCGCATCCTACAGAGCAAGGAGTTAGTAGCGAGATGTAAATCGGCATCAAATATAGTTAAAGTAAAGACTTGATCTACTTGACAGAACGTAACAAATGTGATCAGAGTCAAACGAGTAAACAGAGAGAACTACAGATCGCCCCCTTTCATTCTGTGACGAGATCGTACCATTCGAGCCTTTTTTTCATGCTTTCCCAGTCTGAGAAAGCTGCAACATAGATTTCCTAATCCTCCCTTCCCAAGGAAGAACAAATTCTTTCCTTTCCGCAGACCAGGAGAATTGG
>JAGVVM010018156.1:0-14293 GCA_019149425.1 Psidium friedrichsthalianum
GGCATCCTCGATAATCCCCTTCTTGGAGGGGTCCGAGTGACTACCTTGCAATGAGGCATTGCCGAGTTCAGCGAGTAACAACGTGGATAGGGGAGGGATGGAGCGTTGGGAGAGGGAGAACAGCGACGGCAATGGAGAGTGCATGAAGATGGCGCCCAAGCAAGGGCAAGGTTACCGAGAAGGGAAGAAGGGAAAAAAAGGAAAGGAAAAAAAAATAGAAATAGGAAAACCATAAAATTTTAAAAACTAAAGGACGAAAATGCCCTTCAGACAGGTCCTTCTTTGAGACAATTTGAGCACTTTAGGCCTTTATTTAAAATTTTGCCTTTAAAAATTGAACATTTGTCTTTTTCTCTTTCTCTTTTTATATTTTTCCCCTATTTCCTCCTGCCATTCATTAGGCTTCAGCTATACCAACCACTTTGAAGACCACCCGTGCGAGGGTTGCTTTAATCTAGCATGGGTCCCCTCTCCAAATCCGGTGAGGGCCAACTGGCAATCTTCGCGGGCCATTGTTGATGCTTGGCAACTAGCGGAGGGAAATAGGGAAAAAGAAAAAAAGAGAAAGGAAAGAAAAAAAAAAAGTGGAAAAAACAAATCAGAAAGTTCACTAAAACAAAAAAAAAAAGTGGAAAAAATAAATCAGAGAGTTCACTAAAAATTACAAAAAATCATCCGCCTTAGCGTTATTAGTGCCACGTGGAATTGCCGACGCTAACTGTACCGCTACATCAACGATTTCCTCTCAAAATTAATTGGAGGGATTACATTGGCAAATCGTTAAAAGATTTAGGACTAACTCAGCAAATCATCAAAGTATTCAAGACTAAATTGGCATAATTGAAAAGTTTGGAATTGATTCAAACGTCGCAAAATGAAAATTAAGTTTTTTTTTTTCAATAATTTTTCCTTGCCAAATTGTTGGCTAAAACTTGGAGCAATCACAATGTTCGGCCCCGACAGAACCATAATTCGGTAGGGATGCATAAGGGTCCACGTCGAGGAGCGGCCGGGCCGAAATGAAATTGAGCACGAGGGGTGAAAAAGAAGAAATTGATCGTGGTGAGCCGACAAGTGTAATGGATGACGTGTCGTTCAATGCTCGAGATGGACGAGGTTGACTTGGCAGCTCCTCATCTCGTCATCCACTTAAACGCTTATCATCACGCTTAGTTTGAACATGAATGGAGATGGAGAGAGGAGGCGGCCCCTGGTCTCTACACGTGTCCATTCATTATTTCCTTTGAATGAAAGCTGGCATGTGTTTCCTGGAAGCTTCACATTTAAAGCTCGATCCTTTTCAGACCAAACCAACACTTTCGAAATTCGACCCAAAAAAAAAAAAAAATTTGGTTCAATCTGGTTCGTGTAACACATTTTTTTTTTTATCTAAAAAGGGAATATGCCAATTATTTTTTTAGAGTTTTATTGTTATAAAATACGGAGAAAATAGTGCATTTGACATTATTAACTTTTTCGCGGTTGCGCTAAACGTATTTTGAATTCTGTCTCTTCTAGAGTCAATTAAAACAACGTTATTGATTTATGTCAACACTAGCGATCTTAATTTTGCGCATTTCCGCCACCCCCGTATCTAATGTTCTGATCTTACTCTTATTGGCCATATCGACACGCACGCCACGTTTCGACAAGATAAGACTCGCTTTCGTATCGGTTTCGCAATGCCGGTGGCGGTGGTTGCGGGTTGGCGAAAAAAAAAAAGAGTTTAATCCCCCAACCAATAGAAACGGCGTAGCCTTGGCAAAAAAATTCAAGAACCACTTAATACATGCTTAAATCAACTAAGCAAGTATTATGGGTTTGCTTGACTTTTTGGACATGTGACCTTATTATCTCCTTTGGGTGAATGGTGATGGGGCCCCCATGGTGAGCTCGCATTCATCCCCCTTGCCCCCTTCTATCTCTCTTTGGGAGAACAGCTTTTTCTCAAGTGAAAATTACTTTGTACCCTTTTAGACCAGCATCGTAGTGATGTTTGCGCTTAGGTTATGGGACCAATTTTCAACCCAAATCAAGCTCACCGATTCGAATATTCGAATTGTCGTAGGGTTCGTTCGGATTCATACCCAATCAGATTTGTATCCAGTTTTACAGACGAGGATCGTAGTGCTGTTAAATTGAGGAAATGCGCTCCTAATGTTGAATAATAAATAATTAAATAAAAATCAGAGTTACGAAATGAATATTCAATAACATGGTATTCGATTGCCTTAACTCAATTTGCTTGATTAATTGGTTCTAGACAAATCTACGGTTTCATGCAAAACCTAAAATTATTCTAAAAAGAAATTTCTTTCTGCACATGAATTACTTATCTTGGGACATGTAAAATGAATTAAAGGTACAATATAAAGTTCTTCAGAATCTACTCGCTTAGAAAATGTCGAAAATGTCTGAGAAATGAGAGTTAGAGATAAGGAAAAAAAACTTACACTCTTTCAACTTTTCCATTAAACTTCTTTTTTTCCCAAAATAACAGTTAGCCTGCAAAAGTATGTAAGAAAATTCAATTTTATCACAAAAAAAGTAATTAATTTATTACGAATCTGGACAAAAAAATGTACTGCATTCGCTTCAACTGTTTAACTATGTTGCCTGAAGAACAACAATTTTAGTGAAATAATAGATTATAAAGATATACCCACATATTACACTTTCCCAGCATAAGTCTTGTTGGTCTATTATTACTGGAAAATGTTTCTCCGATTCGTATTGTCAGGGATGATACAATCTCAACCGTAAATCTATACATTATTACCGCATATTTTGCATAAAACACGCATTGATTGGGAGATCGCATGATCAGAAATAACTGACAGTACTGTTAACTGCCAGGCTAGCAGCTTTCATTATTATTATTTACAGCAATTTTTTTTTGTCTTGCTATGCAATTGTCAAAAACCACGTTCGATGCGTGGCAAAAAATTTTTTCTTTCATAGAAAAAAAGAAAAAGAAAACACGTTTTATGGGGACTCCTCCCAGATTTTGCCAAAACTTGCGCATGGCAGCACAATCTTGGAGAAAAATGCTCCACGCGGTAAGTTCACTATTTTCCGTAATTTCAAAAGACACCCTCCATTTCAGGTGTAATTTTAATTTGAGGACAATCCTACCTTCGACTCTCTCTCTCTTCTTCTGTTTTTTTTTTTTTTTTACAAGTTCTTGTAGGTAGTAGGGAACTGCATTTTTGTGGCGCTAATACCGCATAATAAGTGGAGTAAGAAATATATTAAAAAAATAAATTGCTTACTTATATTTAAAAAAGGGGGAAATTTCAGCCTTTTAGCCACCACCAGCACATAGATTACGACTTATGCTCAAGCTACCCTAGTTGGCATGTTGACCAAATATTCCTCGTTCAAACGGGCATTTTTATCTGGCGCATGTCGTCCGCGGACAGAAAAATCTCCACAAGCGACCTCAAGAGTCGGGATATCGTACGATGACTGGTCTATATCTGAAGATCGGTGCATGAAATGTCACGTATTTTTCACAAATTAATTTTTCATCTAATCTTTCATTAATTCAGATGCATCTAGATCGTGGCGATCATTCGGAGGAGACCATGTCGTCCGGGAAAGATGGCCAATTTGGTCATTGTGCATGCAATCGAAGTCCAAAAGTAAAATGCTTGCGGTCGCCATAATTGACATTGTATGGATAAATTCATAATTAAATTGCTGAATATTTTGAAAAAAAGAAGAAGAAGAAACAATAACACGTGGAACCAATCCATTGGTCACTGGAAAAGTATGTACATGCAAAAGTCAACTCCTCTCTCCCCGAATCCAAACCCAAGTCAGTGCCTAACTTTCTACGCCGCCTCGATGAGCCAAAAAAACCCTATTCTCATTCGAAGCAACAGAAGTAAACCCTAAATAATTTGGTGATTCTTGAAGAGGATTCAGACTTGGAAAGAGAGGAGGAAAAAAGAAGAAGAAGCCCGTCATCGAGTTAGTGCAGCGCGCGATAACCTCCGCGACATCGGATTGAAAAGCGCCTTCCGATGTTGTTCCGATGAACCGGCGGCGGCTGTACTGTATTAATTTCTCAGAAGATGTAGTTGTTGCTCGGTTGTTGTCGTCGGAGGAGGAAGAAGGAGGCCTCGAAGAGACCTGGTGCGAAGGGACGCCCTCCATGCCGAAACCATCGGAGGCAGCTCCTCCCGACGATCTCGAGCTCGCGAGCCTCTGATGTTGGAGGGAGATATCGCCGGGGCTGTTGGTGTTTAGAGAGAGCAAGTACTGCTGGTTCTGATGTTGCTGGTATAATTGCTGTTGATGATGAGGCTGCTGCTGCTGCTGCTGCTGCACTGGGTACTGCACGTGAAACCCCGACGGACCCATGCCCCCCGGCCGGCCGACGCCCGCCTGCCCCGCCCCCCGAGCCCAAAGTGAAGCTCAGCATGCCGGGGCCAGGTCCGGAGCCAAAAGGCGCGCTGGGGCCGCCGGTGAACTGCTGCACCAAGGCCCGGAAGTTGGTAGTGTCCGTGTTCATCACGGTGGTCGGGGTCCGCCGCGACGCCCTGGAGCGCCTCCGGGCGGGCTTCGCGACGCCTCCCTCCGGGCTCAGGTGGCTGGAAGGGCCCAAGTTGCCGAGCGCGGCGGCGTGGCCAGGAGCAGCGACGGGGAGGGCTGCCGTGGCCGAGGCGGAGGCCCTGGCGGAGCCGTCCGACGGCGACCGGTCGCTGGAGACGGCTTCCGAGGCGGCGGCGCGGCCGGAAGGCGCGACCTGGGAGAGGAAGTCTTGCTGGTAGAATTGCATCCAGTCATTGGGGCTGTTGGACATGGCCTTGTTCATTGCCAAGAACATGTGCCCCTGTTTTTGCGAGACTTCGGTTAGAAGGAAGGAGCGGAGCATCGGGCTTCGGTATTTATGGAAGGATTGAAGAACCGGTCAAAGGATCCCAACCCGTCAAATGGGTCCGACGGCGATCGCACGTGACGCATCACGTGGGTGGATGGTGTTGACAACGCCTGGCAGGTAGTGCGGTTTCTGGAAGGCAATCGTCAAGGCCGAACACAAGGAGAGAGCGCGGTTCCAGGAAGCAACCGTGGGCTAATAGTCACGGTGACGTCACGGCATCGAGTGCCACGTCATCACGGTTTTTTTTTGCCCTTTTTTTAAAATGTTTTCTTTGTTGTCGTTACCAAGGGGGAAAAAAAAACCAAAGTTAGGCGACTTGTATGACTTGGGAGCCTTGAAGATGAAGACATGCATGTGGTCGTTCGGAAGTAGCCAGGCAGCTTCTCGCTTTCTCCCAGAGATTGACGGGGTGACAAGGACATGTCGAGAGATGTTTGCCCTTTTTATGGTCGAGAGCTTGTGCACTTCAATTCTTAAAGAACATGTGGAAATGGGGACGGCGTCGGCGTCGTTATCCGATGTTTCCCACGCTGGAGAGCTCTCTGCATAGACACCATCCTTTGTTCCGATGCATCGTGTGGGATGTAAATTGCATCCTTCTTATTAGCTCGAGCTAATTAGAAGAGCCGTCTCTTTTGAATTTGACGTTATACTCATCCTTGCTGGGCTCATGTGTGATGCCATGATTATCTTAAAAGGAAAAATTGCCTAAAAAAATCATAAACCTTACCGTGTTTTTAACAATTCAGTCATAGACCTTTCAATTTTGCCATTTGGGTCCCAAGCATTTCGGCACTTTGCGAATTGAGCCGGTTCGGCCATTTTTAACTGGAAATTGTTGACGTGAACGCCGAACGTCCTAGGTGCCACGGCCAAAACCGACATGGATAATTTTTATAATTATTTTAAAAAATTCTAAGTTGTTTTTCTTTTCTTTTTTGCTCTCTTTTTTTCCTTTTTTTTTTTGGGCATAGCTCGGCGAGGGCCGTGGCCCTCGCCTAGTGGCTAGTGAGCATCGCCGGGTTAGGGTTTAGGGCTCGCCTGTGGTCAACGAGTATCATTATTTTCGAAGGGAAAAAGAAAATTAATTATACTTGACATGCGGTGATTGATCGGTGTAAATAAGCATGAATCTTAATACAGATGATAAATATTAATGCGGCGGGTGGGATGTCACTTTTCAATCAAGCACATACCTTATTCATTTTTTCAAATTCCTTAGAAAAAACAATGGACTATGGTCACCTATATTTAGCCACTAGCTAGCTAGCAATCCCTGGACTTTCCTAAGATACACAATGCATGTCATGTCGATAGCTTCCTTTTTCATGCCGGCTATGTTACCAACCAAGGTGAATAACAAGAGACAATCCAATTCAAGAAATCAAGAAAAGCCAAAAGACTCGACTGCGCAGAGGAAGGCTCGAGGACGAAATCGACACCGGTTTGATGATCGGAATCGAGCTCAACCCTGGGAACTAGTCGGAGCCGCGAGCAAAGTTGTTAGCTATGGTGGGTATCCGATGAATGCCTTCATTCATGGTGCTAATCAATATAGAGGGGACATGCGCCCTTTTCTTTGACTGAATTTGTGCCCCAAGAAAGTAATTTTCCTTTTTAATTTGCATCACTTAGAGTTTTGGAACTGTGATCGGCGTGAATGGCAAATATCATACGCGACCGTTCTAATAGAGTTTAGGTTTTTTTTCCCATAAACGTGGAACAGAACAAGTGTCAGTCAAAGAAGTACACATACGATAATGACATGATTCAATGTACATCTACATTCATTACACATATTATATTTTGATTGTGATTTATATTCCTTCACTTTTATGGTTCAAAAGCACGTGGGTTTGACCGCTTTAAAACAAAAGGACTCTTCTTTGGCGACCATATATTCTTCTTTGCTTAATCTTCGGGGCCAAAGCCAACCCAAGCCGTGGTGTTTGATTTTATTGGTCCATCCTTTAAAAATTCAAAGCGTGGAGGAAGTGTCTTAGGAAGGTTGCTTGATCGTGACTGCACATCTCTTAATATTTCCTTTTATGCATGATGGCAAACCGGCATATGAATCGGAGGAAAACCCTTTTTCTAGATCATGTGAGCGACTGCGTTTTGATCTTGAAGGAGGAGTCCTACTTAATTACGATGTGTGGAAAGCGCGTGGTAGAAACTTAATACCTTCGTCAAGGGAGATCGCCAAGAAAGGTTTCAACTTCGAGCTCGCCAACATATCTAGTCGGAACCGCTTTCGAGTGAATGTGGTTCCGACTAGATATGTTGGCGAGCTCGAAGTTGAAACCTTTCTTGGCGATCTCCCTTGACGAAGGTATTAAGTTTCTACCACGCGCTTTCCACACATCGTAATTAAGTAGGACTCCTCTTCAAGATCAAACGCAGTCGCTCACATGATCTAGAAAAAGGGTTTTCCTCCGATTCATATGCCGGTTTGCCATCATGCATAAAAGGAAATATTAAGAGATGTGCAGTCACGATCAAGCAAACCTTCCTAAGACACTTCCTCCACGCTTTGAATTTTTAAAGGATGGACCAATAAAATCAAACACCACGGCTTGGGTGGCTTTGGCCCCGAAGATTAAGCAAAGAAGAATATATGGTCGCCAAAGAAGAGTCCTTTTGTTTTTAAAGCGGTCAAACCCACGTGCTTTTGAACCATAAAAGTGAAGGAATATAAATCACAATCAAAATATAATATGTGTAATGAATGTAGATGTACATTGAATCATGTCATTATCGTATGTGTACTTCTTTGACTGACACTTGTTCTGTTCCACGTTTATGGGAAAAAAAAAACCTAAACTCTATTAGAACGGTCGCGTATGATATTTGCCATTCACGCCGATCACAGTTCCAAAACTCTAAGTGATGCAAATTAAAAAGGAAAATTACTTTCTTGGGGCACAAATTCAGTCAAAGAAAAGGGCGCATGTCCCCTCTATATTGATTAGCACCATGAATGAAGGCATTCATCGGATACCCACCATAGCTAACAACTTTGCTCGCGGCTCCGACTAGTTCCCAGGGTTGAGCTCGATTCCGATCATCAAACCGGTGTCGATTTCGTCCTCGAGCCTTCCTCTGCGCAGTCGAGTCTTTTGGCTTTCTTGATTTCTTGAATTGGATTGTCTCTTGTTATTCACCTTGGTTGGTAACATAGCCGGCATGAAAAAGGAAGCTATCGACATGACATGCATTGTGTATCTTAGGAAAGTCCAGGGGATTGCTAGTAGCTAGTGGCTAAATATAGGTGACCATAGTCCATTGTTTTTTCTAAGGAATTTGAAAAAATGAATAAGGTATGTGCTTGATTGAAAAGTGACATCCCACCCGCCGCATTAATATTTATCATCTGTATTAAGATTCATGCTTATTTACACCGATCAATCACCGCATGTCAAGTATAATTAATTTTCTTTTTCCCTTCGAAAATAATGATACTCGTTGACCACAGGCGAGCCCTAAACCCTAACCCGGCGATGCTCACTAGCCACTAGGCGAGGGCCACGGCCCTCGCCGAGCTATGCCCAAAAAAAAAAAGGAAAAAAAGAGAGCAAAAAAAGAAAAGAAAAACAACTTAGAATTTTTTAAAATAATTATAAAAATTATCCATGTCGGTTTTGGCCGTGGCACCTAGGACGTTCGGCGTTCACGTCAACAATTTCCAGTTAAAAATGGCCGAACCGGCTCAATTCGCAAAGTGCCGAAATGCTTGGGACCCAAATGGCAAAATTGAAAGGTCTATGACTGAATTGTTAAAAACACGGTAAGGTTTATGATTTTTTAGGCAATTTTTCCTTTTAAGATAATCATGGCATCACACATGAGCCCAGCAAGGATGAGTATAACGTCAAATTCAAAAGAGACGGCTCTTCTAATTAGCTCGAGCTAATAAGAAGGATGCAATTTACATCCCACACGATGCATCGGAACAAAGGATGGTGTCTATGCAGAGAGCTCTCCAGCGTGGGAAACATCGGATAACGACGCCGACGCCGTCCCCATTTCCACATGTTCTTTAAGAATTGAAGTGCACAAGCTCTCGACCATAAAAAGGGCAAACATCTCTCGACATGTCCTTGTCACCCCGTCAATCTCTGGGAGAAAGCGAGAAGCTGCCTGGCTACTTCCGAACGACCACATGCATGTCTTCATCTTCAAGGCTCCCAAGTCATACAAGTCGCCTAACTTTGGTTTTTTTTTTTCCCCCTTGGTAACGACAACAAAGAAAACATTTTAAAAAAAGGGCAAAAAAAAAACCGTGATGACGTGGCACTCGATGCCGTGACGTCACCGTGACTATTAGCCCACGGTTGCTTCCTGGAACCGCGCTCTCTCCTTGTGTTCGGCCTTGACGATTGCCTTCCAGAAACCGCACTACCTGCCAGGCGTTGTCAACACCAATCCACCCACGTGATGCGTCACGTGCGATCGCCGTCGGACCCATTTGACGGGTTGGGATCCTTTGACCGGTTCTTCAATCCTTCCATAAATACCGAAGCCCGATGCTCCGCTCCTTCCTTCTAACCGAAGTCTCGCCAAAAACAGGGGCACATGTTCTTGGCAATGAACAAGGCCATGTCCAACAGCCCCAATGACTGGATGCAATTCTACCAGCAAGACTTCCTCTCCCAGGTCGCGCCTTCCGGCCGCGCCGCCGCCTCGGAAGCCGTCTCCAGCGACCGGTCGCCGTCGGACGGCTCCGCCAGGGCCTCCGCCTCGGCCACGGCAGCCCTCCCCGTCGCTGCTCCTGGCCACGCCGCCGCGCTCGGCAACTTGGGCCCTTCCAGCCACCTGAGCCGGAGGGAGGCGTCGCGAAGCCCGCCCGGAGGCGCTCCAGGGCGTCGCGGCGGACCCCGACCACCGTGATGAACACGGACACTACCAACTTCCGGGCCTTGGTGCAGCAGTTCACCGGCGGCCCAGCGCGCCTTTTGGCTCCGGACCTGGCCCCGGCATGCTGAGCTTCAACTTTGGGCTCGGGGGGCCGGGGCAGGCGGGCGTCGGCCGGCCGGGGGGCATGGGTCCGTCGGGGTTTCACGTGCAGTACCCAGTGCAGCAGCAGCAGCAGCAGCAGCCTCATCATCAACAGCAATTATACCAGCAACATCAGAACCAGCAGTACTTGCTCTCTCTAAACACCAACAGCCCCGGCGATATCTCCCTCCAACATCAGAGGCTCGCGAGCTCGAGATCGTCGGGAGGAGCTGCCTCCGATGGTTTCGGCATGGAGGGCGTCCCTTCGCACCAGGTCTCTTCGAGGCCTCCTTCTTCCTCCTCCGACGACAACAACCGGAGCAACAACTACATCTTCTGAGAAATTAATACAGTACAGCCGCCGCCGGTTCATCGGAACAACATCGGAAGGCGCTTTTCAATCCGATGTCGCGGAGGTTATCGCGCGCTGCACTAACTCGATGACGGGCTTCTTCTTCTTTTTTCCTCCTCTCTTTCCAAGTCTGAATCCTCTTCAAGAATCACCAAATTATTTAGGGTTTACTTCTGTTGCTTCGAATGAGAATAGGGTTTTTTTGGCTCATCGAGGCGGCGTAGAAAGTTAGGCACTGACTTGGGTTTGGATTCGGGGAGAGAGGAGTTGACTTTTGCATGTACATACTTTTCCAGTGACCAATGGATTGGTTCCACGTGTTATTGTTTCTTCTTCTTCTTTTTTTCAAAATATTCAGCAATTTAATTATGAATTTATCCATACAATGTCAATTATGGCGACCGCAAGCATTTTACTTTGGACTTCGATTGCATGCACAATGACCAAATTGGCCATCTTTCCCGGACGACATGGTCTCCTCCGAATGATCGCCACGATCTAGATGCATCTGAATTAATGAAAGATTAGATGAAAAATTAATTTGTGAAAAATACGTGACATTTCATGCACCGATCTTCAGATATAGACCAGTCATCGTACGATATCCCGACTCTTGAGGTCGCTTGTGGAGATTTTTCTGTCCGCGGACGACATGCGCCAGATAAAAATGCCCGTTTGAACGAGGAATATTTGGTCAACATGCCAAACTAGGGTAGCTTGAGCATAAGTCGTAATCTATGTGCTGGTGGTGGCTAAAAGGCTGAAATTTCCCCCTTTTTTAAATATAAGTAAGCAATTTATTTTTTAATATATTTCTTACTCCACTTATTATGCGGTATTAGCGCCACAAAAATGCAGTTCCCTACTACCTACAAGAACTTGTAAAAAAAAAAAAAAAACAGAAGAAGAGAGAGAGAGTCGAAGGTAGGATTGTCCTCAAATTAAAATTACACCTGAAATGGAGGGTGTCTTTTGAAATTACGGAAAATAGTGAACTTACCGCGTGGAGCATTTTTCTCCAAGATTGTGCTGCCATGCGCAAGTTTTGGCAAAATCTGGAGGAGTCCCCATAAAACGTGTTTTCTTTTTCTTTTTTCTATGAAAGAAAAATTTTTTTGCCACGCATCGAACGTGGTTTTTGACAATTGCATAGCAAGACAAAAAAAAATTGCTGTAAATAATAATAATGAAAGCTGCTAGCCTGGCAGTTAACAGTACTGTCAGTTATTTCTGATCATGCGATCTCCCAATCAATGCGTGTTTTATGCAAAATATGCGGTAATAATGTATAGATTTACGGTTGAGATTGTATCATCCCTGACAATACGAATCGGAGAAACATTTTCCAGTAATAATAGACCAACAAGACTTATGCTGGGAAAGTGTAATATGTGGGTATATCTTTATAATCTATTATTTCACTAAAATTGTTGTTCTTCAGGCAACATAGTTAAACAGTTGAAGCGAATGCAGTACATTTTTTTGTCCAGATTCGTAATAAATTAATTACTTTTTTTGTGATAAAATTGAATTTTCTTACATACTTTTGCAGGCTAACTGTTATTTTGGGAAAAAAAGAAGTTTAATGGAAAAGTTGAAAGAGTGTAAGTTTTTTTTTCCTTATCTCTAACTCTCATTTCTCAGACATTTTCGACATTTTCTAAGCGAGTAGATTCTGAAGAACTTTATATTGTACCTTTAATTCATTTACATGTCCCAAGATAAGTAATTCATGTGCAGAAAGAAATTTCTTTTTAGAATAATTTTAGGTTTTGCATGAAACCGTAGATTTGTCTAGAACCAATTAATCAAGCAAATTGAGTTAAGGCAATCGAATACCATGTTATTGAATATTCATTTCGTAACTCTGATTTTTATTTAATTATTTATTATTCAACATTAGGAGCGCATTTCCTCAATTTAACAGCACTACGATCCTCGTCTGTAAAACTGGATACAAATCTGATTGGGTATGAATCCGAACGAACCCTACGACAATTCGAATATTCGAATCGGTGAGCTTGATTTGGGTTGAAAATTGGTCCCATAACCTAAGCGCAAACATCACTACGATGCTGGTCTAAAAGGGTACAAAGTAATTTTCACTTGAGAAAAAGCTGTTCTCCCAAAGAGAGATAGAAGGTGGGCAAGGGGGATGAATGCGAGCTCACCATGGGGGCCCCATCACATTCACCAAAAGGAGATAATAAGGTCACATGTCCAAAAAGTCAAGCAAACCCATAATACTTGCTTAGTTGATTTAAGCATGTATTAAGTGGTTCTTGAATTTTTTTGCCAAGGCTACGCCGTTTCTATTGGTTGGGGGATTAAACTCTTTTTTTTTTCGCCAACCCGCAACCACCGCCACCGGCATTGCGAAACCGATACGAAAGCGAGTCTTATCTTGTCGAAACGTGGCGTGCGTGTCGATATGGCCAATAAGAGTAAGATCAGAACATTAGATACGGGGGTGGCGGAAATGCGCAAAATTAAGATCGCTAGTGTTGACATAAATCAAATAACGTTGTTTTAATTGACTCTAGAAGAGACAGAATTCAAAATACGTTTAGCGCAACGCGAAAAAGTTAATAATGTCAAATGCACTATTTTCTCCGTATTTTATAACAATAAAACTCTAAAAAAATAATTGGCATATTCCCTTTTTAGATAAAAAAAAAAATGTGTTACACGAACCAGATTGAACCAAATTTTTTTTTTTTTTTGGGTCGAATTTCGAAAGTGTTGGTTTGGTCTGAAAAGGATCGAGCTTTAAATGTGAAGCTTCCAGGAAACACATGCCAGCTTTCATTCAAAGGAAATAATGAATGGACACGTGTAGAGACCAGGGGCCGCCTCCTCTCTCCATCTCCATTCATGTTCAAACTAAGCGTGATGATAAGCGTTTAAGTGGATGACGAGATGAGGAGCTGCCAAGTCAACCTCGTCCATCTCGAGCATTGAACGACACGTCATCCATTACACTTGTCGGCTCACCACGATCAATTTCTTCTTTTTCACCCCTCGTGCTCAATTTCATTTCGGCCCGGCCGCTCCTCGACGTGGACCCTTATGCATCCCTACCGAATTATGGTTCTGTCGGGGCCGAACATTGTGATTGCTCCAAGTTTTAGCCAACAATTTGGCAAGGAAAAATTATTGAAAAAAAAAAACTTAATTTTCATTTTGCGACGTTTGAATCAATTCCAAACTTTCAATTATGCCAATTTAGTCTTGAATACTTTGATGATTTGCTGAGTTAGTCCTAAATCTTTTAACGATTTGCCAATGTAATCCCTCCAATTAATTTTGAGAGGAAATCGTTGATGTAGCGGTACAGTTAGCGTCGGCAATTCCACGTGGCACTAATAACGCTAAGGCGGATGATTTTTTGTAATTTTTAGTGAACTCTCTGATTTATTTTTTCCACTTTTTTTTTTTGTTTTAGTGAACTTTCTGATTTGTTTTTTCCACTTTTTTTTTCTTTCCTTTCTCTTTTTTTCTTTTTCCCTATTTCCCTCCGCTAGTTGCCAAGCATCAACAATGGCCCGCGAAGATTGCCAGTTGGCCCTCACCGGATTTGGAGAGGGGACCCATGCTAGATTAAAGCAACCCTCGCACGGGTGGTCTTCAAAGTGGTTGGTATAGCTGAAGCCTAATGAATGGCAGGAGGAAATAGGGGAAAAATATAAAAAGAGAAAGAGAAAAAGACAAATGTTCAATTTTTAAAGGCAAAATTTTAAATAAAGGCCTAAAGTGCTCAAATTGTCTCAAAGAAGGACCTGTCTGAAGGGCATTTTTCGTCCTTTAGTTTTTAAAATTTTATGGTTTTCCTATTTCTATTTTTTTTTTCCTTTCCTTTTTTTCCCTTCTTCCCTTCTCGGTAACCTTGCCCTTGCTTGGGCGCCATCTTCATGCACTCTCCATTGCCGTCGCTGTTCTCCCTCTCCCAACGCTCCATCCCTCCCCTATCCACGTTGTTACTCGCTGAACTCGGCAATGCCTCATTGCAAGGTAGTCACTCGGACCCCTCCAAGAAGGGGATTATCGAGGATGCC
>JAGVVM010018157.1:0-13228 GCA_019149425.1 Psidium friedrichsthalianum
GGTGATGGGGGAACAGAGCAAAGGCGTGCAAATCTGGTGCCAGCATCGTGTCTGGCAAAGGTCGTGGAGTGTGCAAGCTGATCCACCTGTGCCCTGCAATTTCAGAAGATGTGTCCCCGGATCTGCAAGCTTCTTCATAACCCTAATTTCTTGGCAAAAGGCTGCACTCTTGCCTGTTGTGTCCGAATTTGTCCACAGGTTTTGTACAATGCTGCTATAATGATTTTAAAGAACACGCAAACCAAGGATTTGGCTGCTTGAGTTTTTCTTCCCAATAGAAATTGCAATTCTGCACAACATGCGCTACTATTTGGCCTGTTTTTTGCTTCAATGCCATTGGTTTTTTATGGGAGTTGTAATTTAAAAAAAAGAATGCGAAAACTAATGTTTTTATCTGGTTTGGATGTGTGAATTCTTACAGATGGAAATAGTCCTACACTCTACAGATGTCTGCTTGTAATTTACTTAATTTTGACTGATTTACCGAATGGAGTATAATTTCAATGTCTTTAAAGCAAGAAAATGTTAGGGGGAAGAGTTTATGAAACTCGGACTACTAAGAAAAGGGGATCCATTTGATTACTTGTGGCAACGGGTGGAAACTTCCCTGCCGGTTCCTGTTTGGGTGTGATTCCTGACTATCCAATTTTTTTATCCTCTTGCAGTTGACCTGCTGGTGGTGCTAGATTTTGGTAGAATATTTACTGACCACAAATATTAAATCTAATTCTAAAAGGTCGACTATGACATCATCACTTATATCGGACTTTAAGTGGATTTGCATACATTGTGTTATACTAGCAAAGTTGTCCGTCTGTACTTGATGAAAGAGCTATCCATACACATTGCAATGTTTGTCAAACAGAAGGAAATACTATCAAGAGTAATATCTGTCTGTCTGAAACAATGGCCATATTCCTGGGTTTTAGGTATAATGAAAACCTAAAAGCTCTAAAATGAGTCTCTCTTGTTTAGTGCTTGTTGAATGCAAATGATTGTAAGAATGCATGCAGAAATTCTTTATGTTTTCCATCAAGTAAGCACAAGGTATTCAACACATGCCTTCAACAAGCCAGTGATTTAACGGTCTTCCCCCCTTCTATTTTTTTTTTCCTCTTTTTCTCTTTTAGACTTAATAATTGGATTAACCTGTTTTTTGTTGCTTCGATGAGTTTTTACTTCAGTCTCCTTAGTTTGGAATTGTTGAAGGAAGTA
This sequence comes from Psidium friedrichsthalianum, assembly GCA_019149425.1. Classification (NCBI taxonomy): domain Eukaryota; kingdom Viridiplantae; phylum Streptophyta; class Magnoliopsida; order Myrtales; family Myrtaceae; genus Psidium; species Psidium friedrichsthalianum. The sequence continues at coordinate 1,216 of JAGVVM010018157.1, forward strand.
GCATTTTAGACCATCTATAAAGGTGTCCTTAGCTTTTTCCATAGAAGTAGAATGCAAGATTCTCATATTGAAGAGCTTCATGCAGGTTGGGGCTATTGCTCCGCAGAGCATGGAGTCCCTTTTGCTTCAAGGTATTCATGAATGCCTTGGCAGTGCAGATTGGGCTACACGAAAAGCTGCAGCTGAGACTTTGACTGTCTGGCATTGCATTCAAGTGACTTGATTACGGATGGAGCCGCTAATACAATAACTGCACTTGAAGGGTTGCCGCTTTGACAAGGTAGGTTTATGGACTCAATATTTGCTTAAACCTCAGATCTTTAGTGCTCCTAGTACTCCCTTGTGGAAGGTAGGTCATTGTGATACAGCGCTTGTTTTTCATTTGTGCTTGCACAAGTCTTCAATGGGCAATTATAGGTAAGTAGGAAACAATGCTATAGGGATCTGTAGTGGAAGTAGTTTTGAGTTGGACGTAGAAAAAAAGTTAATTAGATAATGTACATCCATGGTGGGCCCTATTTCTCTGTGTGTTGTTCTTTCCTTGATTTCTGGCTTCATTTTGATGAAATGGTCTGAAAACTGTTTTTCTCCAGTCTACAAGTGTTTAGCAGTTTTTATATTATCATGTTATCACAACCTGGTGCTTCCCTTTGACTTTCTATAAGCTAAAACAAGAGCGCTGCAGGAGAGCATTTATCTGCAGTATCATGTCCAATGGAAGAATATCTATGGATATAACTTGAGGGTTTTCAAATCCATTCTTTCACTGCTAACTTATTCAGACTCGCTAAGCTACGAAGTACTGAAAAAAAACAAATTGCTAGAATTTTATAGTTTGCCTTCTCAAATAATGTATGTGACAATTAATTAACCCAGTATCTATTTGTTTATCATCTCATGACAGAAAATGGTCCATCTTAGTTGTCCCAAGTTCAAATCCATAATTCCTTTCAGGCTGACCCCTCAGTAAAGATAACATACTGGATGCTATGATTAGATTATCTCAGAGATGGAAGAACGATATGGGTAATTCAGAATGTCTAATTTATTAAGAAAAGTATCACTAGAATCCCTAGCTTTTTATTCAAAAGCTGAGTGGTCTAGAGTGGTTTTTTTGACACAATTTGAGTGTTGAACAACATTGTTTTTTAAATTTGGTCACGTGAAGGCTCTTGCGTTCAGGTTAGTCCCCATTTGTTCCTGCAAGTTTAGCTATTGCTTCAATACATTGAACAGGCATCAGTTGTCCCGATATTCCAACTTCCAGCTTGTCTAGATAGTTCGCCAATACTTCAGATGATATGTTGCCTCATTGTAGAAGAGGTTTTTGTGACCATGTTTAGTCCGCTATTTTTAATAAGGAATATATTGTACTTCTACAGATAAAACCTGTGAGAGATAGCATGGTGGAGGCTTTGCAGTTGTGGAAGAAGAATTTTGGTAAAGGAGATGGAGGGTCTGATGAACAAAAGTCTGCTTCTCATGGTGCAGAAATTTGGAAGGATACCTACATGTATTACCTGTTCAATTCTGGTTTTTATTTTTCTTAGTGAATGATATGGTTTACTCTTTATTTTTCAGAGAGTGAGAATCCTGAGTCAATCGAGATGTTAGAGAAAGATGACCGGAAAAACATGAAACCTTGCGAGAAAAAAGAGCCATCTCTGAAGGATTCTTCTAACAGTACTTCTCCGACGACAGACTCTAAGGCCAAAGGGTGTAGCATTCAAGACAAAGCAGTCGTCATATTGAAGAAGAAGGCACCGGCAATAACTGATAAAGACCTCAATCCAGAATTTTTTCAGAAACTGGAGACACAAGGTTCCACTGATTTACCTGTAGAGGTAGCTGTACCCCGTAGATATCTTAATTCTTCAAATAGTAATAATGAGGATGGATCAGGGGCAAATGGCATAGACGTAAAAAGGAAGGATGAATCGCTCAGGTAACAATCAGTTGGATGAATTTTCACGGATCTTCTAATGATAGATACAGTAACATTGACAGAGGAATGGCTAGTATGTTATTCAAAGCAAAGAGATGACTATGACCCTGCACGTGATCGATGGCCGGATGACAGGATAAAACGGAAAAGATCCCAGAATGAGAAGCCCTAGATGATGATAAGATTGAAATGAGTCAGAGGGAGTCTTATTCAGACCGATCAACTTTTGCCAGACCTGATGGTCAGTCTGAAGGATCCCTGGTCAGCAATAAAGGAAACTGGATGGGCATCCAAAGGCAGTTGCTGCAGCTGGAGAGGCAACAAGCTCATCTCATGAGTATGCTGCAGGCATGGCTGCTACCAAATTTAGAAAAGTAATATCTTGTGCAGATCCTTTTTATTGATTTCTCCGTTTTCTCTGCAATTGCAGGACTTTATGGGTGGATCTCACAACAGCATGGTGACTCTAGAGAACAGAGTCAGAGGTCTTGAAAGGGTTTTGGAGGACATGGCGCGAGATTTTGTCAATATCATCGGGGAGGAGAGGTTCTACATTTCCGTTGGGGTTTGAGGGAGCATCTGGTCGGCCTTTAGGGAAACTGAATGGCTTCGCCGACTACCCAAGTGCGAAATTCGGACGGAGTGGTGATGGTCGGGTTTCTCTGGGAGAGAGACATGCTCAATCTGAAGGAACTAATTTGAGCATCAGGGGAAGAAATCCATTGTGGAGATCTGATGTACCTGAGACTTGGGATTTCCCCTCATTAAGTAGTTCCAAAAGTGGGCAAAACGGCTCACGAAGAGCTCTGGGTGGTGGAACCTCTGACAGTAGAATGTCTAAACCTGACCTTGAAGGTGAAAATGTAGGCAGCAGGAGAGCTTGGGATAAAGGTGCTGGACCAGTTAGGCATGGTGAAGGGCCTTCTGCCAGAAGTGTCTGGCAAGCTTCAAAAGATGAAGCTACACTTGAAGCAATTCGAGTAGCTGGGGAGGATGGTGGAATTTCTCGCACAGCGAGAGTTGCTATCCCTGAGCTTACTGCAGAAGCTATTGGAGATGAAAATGTTAGGCAAGAGCGGGACCCTATCTGGGCTGCTTGGAGTAATGCAATGGATGCCCTTCAAGTTGGTGATACTGATTCGGCGTATGCAGAAGTTTTGTCCACTGGGGATGATTTCTTACTTGTAAAGCTGATGGATAGATCAGGACCTGTCATCGATCAACTCTCCATTGAAGTGGCAAGTGAGCTACTTCATGCCATTGCACAGTTTCTTCCAGACCAGAACTTGTTGGACATTTTGTTTATTATGGATACAACAGGTGATTCCTGCTACTATCGGGATGTTATCTGTCTTGTTTCTTCATACATGATGTCTACACTCAGAAGATATCCGTGATGGTATCTTTTCTGTATTTTTTACTTTCCAGTTACTTCTTTTGTTAAAATATTTTCGTATCTGATAAGTACTTGGACATGCGTCAAAATTGTAATGACTGCTCTTTTTCTCTTTTAGCAACTTGTGCTGTTTCTCGGATCCTATGGTCTTTCTTTCTATTGGTCTACAGTTTTTTGTAATTATTTTGCACTCAATGCCTTGAAATATCAACCAAGACTTTATTTTGTGTGCTCCAGGTGTTGGAAATGGTGCTGGAGAATGGACCTAACAGTGTGGATATTCCCATGGAGGTCAAGAAAGAGCTATTGTTGAACTTACACGAGATATCCTCAACTTTGGACCCCTCCGACGAATGGGAAGGGAGCAACACCTGAACAGCTTCTATTGCAGCTGGCATCTGCATGGGAAATTGATCCGCAACACCATGATAAATAGCCATTGATGTTGTAAACTAAGGTATTGAATGTTGCTTCTCGATGTTGAGGTCATCGTTACATAGATCATTGAAAACATACGGCTTGGAAAGTATCAGGAATGGATTTCAATTGCATCTTTGTGACGGGAATGTGCTCGTGCAGTTCTCCAACACAGTTTCAACAATGCTTAAGATGCGTTAACTCTTTGAAAGTAAATCAAATGCCATAACCGTAGGGATCACAAGTCACTACTCCTAAAATCCAAATAGTCAGATCCATGCCCAGTGTAACATAGAGGAATCATTTGCTCCTATCAAGAAAGCAAATGGATATAATGCATAGTCATGAAGAGCTTCTTTTCAAAATTTTCTCTTGTAGTTTCTTTGATTTCAGAATCGTCTTGGTTGGTTCTTGCACTACTATGCTCCATTAACTTGCCATGTGCATATTTTTTTTTTGAAGACTTCTGTGATTTTTCTCTTTCTGGTCCCTTTTGTATATGGTTTTAAGAACGTCATTTATTAAGACTCAGATCTTACTTCCATAAGTTCCAATTTAAATTAAATATCTACTCACTTAAAAACTAGCTGGATCATACTACGCTTAACGATGGACTTTTTTTTCTTTTCAATAGAGTTGGAAAAGAAATGTCAAACTCTTCCAGAATTAGTCTACACAAGGATTTTTCACTGGAGTTTGAGTTTTATGCAAGAACTTCACTCGGACCAATGTAAAGCGCCTGTCGTACAGAAAAACCTTCACTTCCCCACAATGAGCCAGGAAATTAAGTAAAATTATCAGATAAATGAGTTGGAATGTAGGTCGACCTCCCTCCAAATCCTCCCAAAGACCCTCAGCATTGGCAATGTTGCGCTAGTTTGTTTTTCGCGCACAGGCTAGTTCAGCATCGTGTCATAGATAAGGCATTGAAGAGGGTTGGTGGCCTCGTTCACACAGCATTCCAACTATCGACAACTTCATATTGTATAATTTAAGCAAAGAGGGTAAAGATGGCATCTTGTGGCATGGAACCAAATACTGAACATTCCCGACAAGGGAGCAAATTTACTGGAATAGCAGCGAGTGTAAGTCTGACACGACCAGCTACAGATAGCAAATCTGTCGATGATTACAGCAAAATACAAGCCCCATAAAGGAAAGAGGGAAAACATAATTAACCACAAGGCTTGACATATGAATGATTGAGCTTGTTGCCTGCATTCAATTTCCCATGATTAAGCAATGGAGCGCAGAGAGAGAGAGAGAGAGAGAGAGAGAGAGAAGAGAGAACAATTTACAACTAGGGGGACTCTTTGGGGGCGTTTCCATTCACGGTGATCTTCACATTGGTCATGAGAATCAACTACTAGATCTTTCCGCTTTTCCACGATCAAAACATGGCTCATTCAATATAAACTGCGACAAGAAAACTTGCCGATGCAATGTGTAGCTGGTCAGTGATTAAGTACCTTCAATGGCTTGGCATGTACGGGGGTCCAGGAGGGGATAAGATTGAGCCAGGAGCAAAATTCCATCTCAAGGTGCGATTCGAGAGGAATAAACCTTTTCAGCCAGTTTCAATACCCACTCGTCGGACACCTACTTAGCAGCATACCAATTTTGTGCCACATTTGGCATCAACACCAAGTCAACTTGTGTTGATGCCAAATGTGCACAAAATTGGTATGCTGCTAAGTAGGTGTCCGACGAGTGGGTATTGAAACTGGCTGAAAAGGTTTATTCCTCTCGAATCGCACCTTGAGATGGAATTTTGCTCCTGGCTCAATCTTATCCCCTCCTGGACCCCCGTACATGCCAAGCCATTGAAGGTACTTAATCACTGACCAGCTACACATTGCATCGGCAAGTTTTTCTTGTCGCAGTTTATATTGAATGAGCCATGTTTTGATCGTGGAAAAGCGGAAAGATCTAGTAGTTGATTCTCATGACCAATGTGAAGATCACCGTGAATGGAACGCCCCCCAAAGAGTCCCCCTAGTTGTAAATTGTTCTCTCTTCTCTCTCTCTCTCTCTCTCTCTCTCTCTCTGCGCTCCATTGCTTAATCATGGGAAATTGAATGCAGGCAACAAGCTCAATCATTCATATGTCAAGCCTTGTGGTTAATTATGTTTTCCCTCTTTCCTTTATGGGGCTTGTATTTTGCTGTAATCATCGACAGATTTGCTATCTGTAGCTGGTCGTGTCAGACTTACACTCGCTGCTATTCCAGTAAATTTGCTCCCTTGTCGGGAATGTTCAGTATTTGGTTCCATGCCACAAGATGCCATCTTTACCCTCTTTGCTTAAATTATACAATATGAAGTTGTCGATAGTTGGAATGCTGTGTGAACGAGGCCACCAACCCTCTTCAATGCCTTATCTATGACACGATGCTGAACTAGCCTGTGCGCGAAAAACAAACTAGCGCAACATTGCCAATGCTGAGGGTCTTTGGGAGGATTTGGAGGGAGGTCGACCTACATTCCAACTCATTTATCTGATAATTTTACTTAATTTCCTGGCTCATTGTGGGGAAGTGAAGGTTTTTCTGTACGACAGGCGCTTTACATTGGTCCGAGTGAAGTTCTTGCATAAAACTCAACTCCAGTGAAAAATCCTTGTGTAGACTAATTCTGGAAGAGTTTTGACATTTCTTTTCCAACTCTATTGAAAAGAAAAAAAGTCCATCGTTAAGCGTAGTATGATCCAGCTAGTTTTTAAGTGAGTAGATATTTTAATTTAAATTGGAACTTATGGAAGTAAGATCTGAGTCTTAATAAATGACGTTCTTAAACCATATACAAAAGGGACCAGAAAGAGAAAAATCACAGAAGTCTTCAAAAAAAAATATGCACATGGCAAGTTAATGGAGCATAGTAGTGCAAGAACCAACCAAGACGATTCTGAAATCAAAGAAACTACAAGAGAAAATTTTGAAAAGAAGCTCTTCATGACTATGCATTATATCCATTTGCTTTCTTGATAGGAGCAAATGATTCCTCTATGTTACACTGGGCATGGATCTGACTATTTGGATTTTAGGAGTAGTGACTTGTGATCCCTACGGTTATGGCATTTGATTTACTTTCAAAGAGTTAACGCATCTTAAGCATTGTTGAAACTGTGTTGGAGAACTGCACGAGCACATTCCCGTCACAAAGATGCAATTGAAATCCATTCCTGATACTTTCCAAGCCGTATGTTTTCAATGATCTATGTACGATGACCTCAACATCGAGAAGCAACATTCAATACCTTAGTTTACAACATCAATGGCTATTTATCATGGTGTTGCGGATCAATTTCCCATGCAGATGCCAGCTGCAATAGAAGCTGTTCAGGTGTTGCTCCTTCCCATTCGTCGGAGGGGTCCAAAGTTGAGGATATCTCGTGTAAGTTCAACAATAGCTCTTTCTTGACCTCCATGGGAATATCCACACTGTTAGGTCCATTCTCCAGCACCATTTCCAACACCTGGAGCACACAAAATAAAGTCTTGGTTGATATTTCAAGGCATTGAGTGCAAAATAATTACAAAAACTGTAGACCAATAGAAAGAAAGACCATAGGATCCGAGAAACAGCACAAGTTGCTAAAAGAGAAAAAGAGCAGTCATTACAATTTTGACGCATGTCCAAGTACTTATCAGATACGAAAATATTTTAACAAAAGAAGTAACTGGAAAGTAAAAAATACAGAAAAGATACCATCACGGATATCTTCTGAGTGTAGACATCATGTATGAAGAAACAAGACAGATAACATCCCGATAGTAGCAGGAATCACCTGTTGTATCCATAATAAACAAATGTCCAACAAGTTCTGGTCTGGAAGAAACTGTGCAATGGCATGAAGTAGCTCACTTGCCACTTCAATGGAGAGTTGATCGATGACAGGTCCTGATCTATCCATCAGCTTTACAAGTAAGAAATCATCCCCAGTGGACAAAACTTCTGCATACGCCGAATCAGTATCACCAACTTGAAGGGCATCCATTGCATTACTCCAAGCAGCCCAGATAGGGTCCCGCTCTTGCCTAACATTTTCATCTCCAATAGCTTCTGCAGTAAGCTCAGGGATAGCAACTCTCGCTGTGCGAGAAATTCCACCATCCTCCCCAGCTACTCGAATTGCTTCAAGTGTAGCTTCATCTTTTGAAGCTTGCCAGACACTTCTGGCAGAAGGCCCTTCACCATGCCTAACTGGTCCAGCACCTTTATCCCAAGCTCTCCTGCTGCCTACATTTTCACCTTCAAGGTCAGGTTTAGACATTCTACTGTCAGAGGTTCCACCACCCAGAGCTCTTCGTGAGCCGTTTTGCCCACTTTTGGAACTACTTAATGAGGGGAAATCCCAAGTCTCAGGTACATCAGATCTCCACAATGGATTTCTTCCCCTGATGCTCAAATTAGTTCCTTCAGATTGAGCATGTCTCTCTCCCAGAGAAACCCGACCATCACCACTCCGTCCGAATTTCGCACTTGGGTAGTCGGCGAAGCCATTCAGTTTCCCTAAAGGCCGACCAGATGCTCCCTCAAACCCCAACGGAAATGTAGAACCTCTCCTCCCCGATGATATTGACAAATCTCGCGCCATGTCCTCCACAACCCTTTCAAGACCTCTGACTCTGTTCTCTAGAGTCACCATGCTGTTGTGAGATCCCACCCATAAAGTCCTGCAATGCAGAAAAACGAGAAATCAATAAAAAGGATCTGCACAAGATATACTTTTCTAAATTTGGTAGCAGCCATGCCTGCAGCATACTCATGAGATGAGCTTGTTGCCTCTCCAGCTGCAGCAACTGCCTTTGGATGCCCATCCAGTTTCCTTTATTGCTGACCAGGGATCCTTCAGACTGACCATCAGGTCTGGCAAAAGTTGATCGTCCTGAATAAGACTCCCTCTGACTCATTTCAATCTTATCATCATCTAGGGCTCTCATTCTGGGATCTTTTCCGTTTATCCTGTCATCCGGCCATCGATCACGTGCAGGGTCATAGTCATCTCTTTGCTTTGAATACATACTAGCCATTCCTCTGTCAATGTTACTGTATCTATCATTAGAAGATCCGTGAAATTCATCCAACTGATTGTTACCTGAGCGATTCATCCTTCCTTTTACGTCTATGCCATTTGCCCCTGATCCATCCTCATTATTACTATTTGAAGAATTAAGATATCTACGGGTACAGCTACCTCTACAGGTAAATCAGTGGAACCTTGTGTCTCCAGTTTCTGAAAAAATTCTGGATTGAGGTCTTTATCAGTTATTGCCGGTGCCTTCTTCTTCAATATGACGACTGCTTTGTCCTTGAATGCTACACCCTTTGGCCTTAGAGTCTGTCGTCGGAGAAGTACTGTTAGAAGAATCCTTCAGAGATGGCTCTTTTTTCTCGCAAGGTTTCATGTTTTTCCGGTCATCTTTCTCTAACATCTCGATTGACTCAGGATTCTCACTCTCTGAAAAATAAAGAGTAAACCATATCATTCACTAAGAAAATAAAAACCAGAATTGAACAGGTAATACATGTAGGTATCCTTCCAAATTTCTGCACCATGAGAAGCAGACTTTTGTTCATCAGACCCTCCATCTCCTTTACCAAAATTCTTCTTCCACAACTGCAAAGCCTCCACCATGCTATCTCTCACAGGTTTTATCTGTAGAAGTACAATATATTCCTTATTAAAAATAGCGACTAAACATGGTTTCACAAACCTCTTCTACAATGAGCAACATTATCATCTGAAGTATTGGCGAACTATCTAGACAAGCTGGAAGTTGGAATATCGACAACTGATGCCTGTTCAATGTATTGAAGCAATAGCTAAACTTGCAGGAACAAATGACTAACCTGAACGCAAGAGCCTTCACGTGACCAAATTTAAACAATGTTGTTCAACACTCAAATTGTGTCCAAAAACCACTCTAGACCACTCAGCTTTTGAATAAAAAGCTAGGGATTCTAGTGATACTTTTCTTAATAAATAGACATTCTGAATTACCCATATCGTTCTTCCATCTCTGAGATAATCTAATCATAGCATCCAGTATGTTATCTTTACTGAGGGGTCAGCCCTGAAAGAATTATGGATTTGAACTTTGGACCACTAAGATGACCATTTCTGTCCATGAGATGATTAAACAATAGATACTGGGTTAATTAATTGTCACACATACATTATTTGAGAAGGCAACTATAAAATTTCTAGCAATTTGTTTTTTTTTCAGTACTTCGTAAGCTTAGCGAGTCTGAATAAGTTTAGCAGTGAAAGAAATGGATTTTGAAAACCCTCAAGTTATATCCCATAGATATTCTTCCATTGACATGATTACTGCAGATAACTGCTCTCCTTGCAGCGCTCTTGTTTAGCTTATAGAAAGTCAAAGGAAGCACCAGTTTGTTGATAACATGATAATATAAAACTGCTAACACTTGTAGACTGGAGAAAACAGTTTTTTTTCAGACCATTTCATCAAATGAAAGCCAGAAATCAAGGAAAGAACAACACAGAGAATAGGCCTCACCATGGATTGTACATTATCTAATTACTTTTTTTCTACGTCCACTCAAACTACTTCCACTACAGATCCTATAGCATTGTTTCCTACTTACCTATAATGCCCATTGGAAGACTTGTGCAAGCACAAATGAAAACAAGCGCTGTATCACAATGACCTACCTTCCACAAGGAGTACTAGAGCACTAAAGATCTTGAGGTTTTAAGCAAATATTGAGTCCCATAAACCTACCTTGTCAAAGCGGCAACCCTCAAGTGCAGTTATTTGTATTAGCGGCTCCATCCGTAATCAAGTCACTTGAATGCAATGCCAAGACAGTCAAAGTCTCAGCTGCAGCTTTTTCGTGTAGCCCAATCTGCACTGCCAAGGCATTCATGAATACCTTGAAGCAAAGACTCCATGCTCTGCGGAGCAATAGCCCCCAACCTGCATGAAGCTCTTCAATATGAGAATCTTGCATTCTACTTCTATGGAAAAAGCTAAGGACACCTTTATAGATGGGTCCTAAAATGCTACTTCCCTTCACAATTCCAACTAAGGAGACTGAAGTAAACTCTCGAAGCAACAAAAACAGGTTTAAATCCAATTAATAAGTCCCTAAAAGAGAAAAAGAGGAAAAAAAAAAGAAAGGGGGGAAGACCGTTAAATCACTGGCTTTTGTTTGAATGCATGTGTTGAATACCTTGGTGCCTTACTTGATGAAACATAAAGAATTTCTGCATGCATCTTACAATCATTTGCATTCAACAAGCACTAAACAAGAGACTCATTTTTAGAGCTTTAGGTTTTCATATACCTAAACCAGAATATGGCCATTGTTTTCAGACAGACAGATATTACTCTTGATAGTAATTTCCTTCTGTTTTGACAAACATTGCAATGTGTATGGATAGCTCTTTCATCAAGTACAGCGGACAACTTTGCTAGTATAACACAATGTATGCAAATCCACTTAAAGTCCGATATAAGTGATGATGTCATAGTCGACCTTTTTAGAATTTGATTTTAATATTTTGTGGTCAGTAAATATTTCTACCAAAAATCTAGCACCACCAGCAGGTCAAACTGCAGAGGATAAAATTGGAATAGTCCAGAATCACACCCAAACAGGAACGCAGGGAAGTTTTTCCCACCCGTTGCCACAAGTAATCAAATGGATCCCCTTTTCTAGTAGTCCCCGAGTTTTCATAACTCTTCCCCCTACATTTTCTTGCTTTTAAGACATTGAAAATTATACTCCATTCGGTAATCAGTCCAAATTAAGTAATTACAAGCAGACATCTGTAGAGTGTAGACTATTTTCCATCCTGTAAGAATTCACACATCCAAACCAGATTTAAAAACATTAGTTCGCATTCTTTTTTTAAAATACAACTCCCATAAAAAAACCATGGCAATTGAAGCAAAAAACAGGCAAAATAGTAGCGCATGTTGTGCAGAATGCAATTTCTATTGGAAGAAACTCCAAGCAGCCAAAATCCCTTGGTTTTGCGTGTTCTTTAAAATCATTATAGCAGCATTGTAAAAAAACTGTGACAAATTCCCCGACACACCAGGCAAGAGTGCAGCCTTTTGCCAAGAAATTAGGGGTTTATGAAAGAAGCTTGCAGATTCCGGGGAACCACATCTTCTGAAATGCAAGGCACAGGTGGATCAGCTTGCACACTCCACGACTTTTGCCAGACACGATGCTGCACCAGATTTGCACGCCTTTTGCTCTGTTCCCCCATCACC
>JAGVVM010018162.1:0-11616 GCA_019149425.1 Psidium friedrichsthalianum
TTTGAGGTTTATATTATTTGGGAGAGGGGTGGAGGATTGTGGTAATATGGGTCGCTTTTTAGATTTGGATTTGGTATGGTGTTATGTGTGGTATTCAATTTTAAATTCTAGGAGTTGATATTTTTATCCTTCATTTACTTCAATCTTCTAGGATTCACGGCTATTGTTGATGGCCCGTCTGTCTAGCGATGCTCGGATGCTGCTCTGGTTGTTCAGTTGAATTAATAGAATCAAACCGGTCCCCGCTGTTGAGAACTGTCTCCCAGATGACAGCTAACTCATTCCTGTGAAAGGATAATGGCTCCCAAAATTGACCCACGTATTTGCTCGCCCTGCTCGTTGACTCTCGATCCAGGCGGGTTCTTTTGAGTTTTTTCACAGCAGTGCCCTTGTTTTCCTCGTCACATAGAGGAACCACAAGCATAAGGGTCATGCCGTGGGCTCAGCCGGGGTTGAAGCTGTGCGTTCCCAGCGCGCGTTCTTGGCTTTCCACATGCGAGCAGACGACTAGCGATGTCACGTCAGTTCGTTCTGGAGCTGCGGCTCTATGCATTTTGAGATTTGGCTGGAGTTGCTCTCCGAGTTCCTGCTGCTGAGCAATATCGAGCTTCTGTCTGTCGTGTACTGGGAACTTTAGTGGACTGCGCCCCTGTACAGGCGCTCATCATATCGGTGCACGCTTTCCCCGGGTACGCGTGAAGAATCCGCCAAACACGGGCCATCTCTCTCCGTTCCTTCAAGCTGGTTGAACCTTTGCCGGCTCGCACTCGCCATACGCCTATCCCTATCTTCTCTGGTCGATACACGACCCGCATTATATACGGAAGCCCGCAGCCAACCGTGCGGTGCGATGACGGCCGACTGTGATTACTCCGTGCGATGTGCATGGGATGAACGATGCCCGCGAATGATCCGATCTTAGAGCTCTAGGCTTGATTCGTGGGACCGCTGAAGAGCTGGAGCCACTCCTCGTCCCCCTCTTTCATTACAACTACCCAAGCACCTATTCTTTGGTGTGGCGTCGCATTTGCTGGATCATGCTGCTGAGATTGATGGAAGAGCGAGTGAATCTCATCTTTAGGGTTCACAATCTTGCCGATCGACAACGGCGTTGAATAAGCTGCGGTTTCCCCGCAGTTGCCCCACGTGCGTGCGGCCCTCTTGAATACTCCGTTGTCTATTCGAAGCTAATTCCATGCCCTTACTTTAGCGGCAAGCACGGTAAACCTCAACCAAATTCATTAGATTGTCAGAGCAAGCATAACTAGCATTTGCTCCCACGCCCCCTCGACTTCCCCTTCGTTGCACGTTGTCACCAGCTGTCGCGGGTTTTGCGCCGAGACACGCAGCTCCGTCCCAAAACCCATCCTAGTTAAGAGCCGTCACTCAGTGGAACAGCGCGACACTGACCTGAGAGAGCCGCATCCGGAATGGTACAACGTAATCAGCTCTGAGTACCAACCAAGCCATATATGACCAGTACACGAGGTCCTGAACCTCCAAGGCATGAACCGCTGGCAGTACTTCCATTTCTTGAAACAGTATTTCTTTCCATCGCCAAGGCAAGGATTGAGATGAAGAGAAAGGCTTTCATGAATCTGTAGAGTTTAGTTCGCTTGCCCCGTGGCTCTTCTTCCCCATTCTTCCACAACCTTCTTCTCCACATCCATGGGATAGGGTAACCTCAATACCATAATCCATTTATGCATGCATGCAGCTACAAGTCTTCTTGTGCTTTGTAGGGTTCCCCATGCAGCTGTGAAGTACCCACATCTCTACCAAGAGAGTCAGAGTCCACAATACCTCGCAGCTGCTCTAAGCATCTTCACAGTTTTCAACATCACTTCTGGTCACAGCGATGTGTAATGGACGGAAGCCATCCGCCTTCACCTCCTGGCGAGTGTCGGCCCCAACTTGAGGAACTGCCCGGCCCAATTCGATGGGCCTCCTTCTCTGAATTCGTTCGGTATTGCAAACACGAATGCTCTAGCACTTGATATAAACCTTCATTGAATATTTCACCAAGCTGGGGATTCTCACTTTCATTTGAAGAGATGAGAGACCAAGAAGGCCCAGAATGCTGGAGTATACGTTGGGGTTGTGGCAGAATTTTCTTCTTTCAAGCGTGAGGATGAGCTTCATCGGGACCAATGCACTTGGCATTTCTTATGGGGTTGTTACTGTTACCTCTTGCTCCTTCTACTGCGCTGTACCCAACGGCGAGATCTGGTCGGACGGGAGTATCGACGGAGCGAGAGAGATATCGGAGGCTGATGTCCGCGCACTACTCCGCCTCACGCATCAATGGCCGATAGAGAAAAAGAGAGGGAGGACGACATAACAACCACCCAAAAGGGTCGTCGTTCAGGACTCGCCTCATCGGCGAATCTCCAGCAGGATGTGGTGCTGGGGCCTTCTTTCCAGCTTGAGTTATAGCGCGACAACAAGTGATCTTGCAGGTTGTTGTGGTGTAGGTCGTCCACTATCATCTCCCGAGCCAGCTACCCCGGACCTCCTTTATGAAATGCTGCGTCTCAAGACTTCCTTGACAAACAGAATCGCCTTATTCTTCTTTGCACCTCCCAATGCCATGAAATCACCTTCTCTATTATGCTAAAGCTAGACTTTAAACCGACACACAGTCCATATCAACTAGAAGGTCACCCACGTCACCAAAACCATATGCTACTTCCATCCACTTCTTCATCCAACGCGCCTCAATACCACCACGAGTTCCATAAATGCTGGTATTTGTCCAGGTCCCGCGGCAACATCGAGGACCCTATGAGAGGAGTGTACCTCTAGAGTACGCCCCGTCTCTCCCCAGCTCCTGTGGTGGGTCTTCTAAGGAAGCCGAGCACACATCACTGACGGGCCACTCTTCCGGAGCACCGAGGCGGTCCAACGTTAGGGTGTTCCGCCACACGTGGCGGGGCCATATAGCAAGTCCTGCTGGGAACAGAACATATCCGTTTTCTGTAGGTTCAAGAGGTGGGGAGTTATCGTCAAGGAAGGAGAGTTGGGTCTTGGGGGTCAAGCTCATCCCCCTTCGAGAGCTTAGAGGATTTCTCCCTGTCAGCCCCCCCCCCGAGGAAACGTTCCTAAACGAGCCAAATTTATCCTTTTCTCCGTGCTTCTTGTTCTTTCTTCACGATCGGGCCGACTGTTTAAGGCTTCAACTTCATGTCATCGTTGGCCGTCAACGAAACTCATGGTAGGTTCAGCTTGCTTTCCCCTCTCACTCCAATGGACTCAGCTGACTTTGACAGCAGCTAAACGTCCTTGGACCAAGCAGCTATTCACCCTCCGTGGACCAGTAGCTTCCATATTGCTTGTTGGACGGCCAGCTAACTTCATTTGACGCAACAGCTCTCCTTGGACGTTGGTCAATAGCCTTGGACCAGCAGATCTTTAAGTCGGCTCCCAAATCTCAGCTAATCTCCAATGCCACCATCCGAAAGACAGAGAAAACCCTCTGCTCCTCAGTTCAACTTGCGCCATGCTTTATTCCCTCTTGTTCCTTGGACAGCAGCCATTCAACCTTGGACAGCAGCTGGGGTTCAACGTTAGTCTTCATTTGGACAGTAGTCGTGGACCAGCAAGTATCTAACTTCTTTTGTGTGTGGTTGCCATGCATGGAGAAATTATATTTTTGGCGAGAACTAAATTTAATTCTCGATTTTTTTTCGTGCAGTATAAATGAATTAAAAGGAAATCAAAAATTTAGGTATCAACATCAATGAATACCACCATTGGCTGAGGGGTGGTAGTTCTTTTACACTTTGTAAACTGACTTCTTTGGGGATCCTTTTTCGGGAAGTTCAAAATGTATGTTCGAAGTCAGAAGTTCATTACAGATATATGGGCATTGGCCTGCTTTTGATAGGCACTTTGCTCTTTCTACCGAGATTCTTTGGAGTAGCCTTTGCTTTTCTTACTCCCGACTCCCTTTTGTTTGGAAGTAGGCCCATTTTCTTTAGGCTACATTTGTTTTTTCTTTTTCTTTTGTTTAACAATCATGTGATTTTGGATTTTAGCAACAAGATGATTTTCAACAAATGATACTAGACATTACATGAAAGTCTAGCATATGAAATGGGCTAATTCTCTGTTTGGTGGTTGTTACCTTGAAATGAGCAAGGATCACCAACATGGGCTTGAGAAATGAATTTGCAGGCTCAATTGGGTTATGCAAAGGATAAGTGTAGGATAGAGAAAATAAATGCTCCTCGTCATCCTAAAGTACTTGAATTAAAATTCGAGTATCATGCAAAGAAACACTCGAAGATTGATATTAGTCCAAGCAAGAGAATTTCTAACCATTTATCTCCTGATATTGTTGGAATTACCTCTGTTTTGCCCCAGTGTGGGGTGGTTCTTGACAGGGTTATGAAATGAAATCGCCGTTCAAATGGGTTGTCAATGGTTGCCTGAAGTGTTTGGAATGGAGAATGAATGCCTCCTTCACTTCGACTATCGTACCTTTTGCGAGAAAACCCATTGCCTTGGAGAATGCGGAATCTGTCTACCGCTCAACTCACTGTGGATTAAATATAGGACGTATGTGGAAATGGCTTGCCTTTCATCACCCTGTCATGCTCCATTCTACACATTCGATGCATCATGTGCAGTTTATGCCCCAAGTCAGAATCGGCAATATTAAACATGCAGAATAGTCATACATGAATCATGGCATGTGTAAATGCAATGCAGATTAGCATTTTTCAGCCTCACACGCATCTACTAAAAAATGCAAGTATGGAAGAAAATGGGTGGATTGGAATTGCCCCTGGATATGTGGGCAGATTGAGCGAATTGAGAGTCCACTCTTTGAGTCGAGGAATGGCCGTATCTGAGTTTGCCCCTGCACAGCATTTGGGGCCTTTTCAATATTAACAACCGTCATGGTTGTCGATCGAACGCCCTTTTTTCGATTGAGGGTAGCCATTAATTTGCCCCATTTTGATCGGAATGGATCTCTTCAGATGATTATAATTTTACTTTTTGGGGTTGTCTTCTTCAACACGTCAAATGTTAGTATTAGCATTTCCTGTCAAAAGAAAAGGAGACATGTTAGCCGGTGTTGGAAGGAATAATTTGGAAACGATACTGGTTTACCCCTCATCTTGAATGTTTTGCACGATCCTTTTATCAAGTTCGCTGAATTGAGTTTTCCTTGACTTCCGTAGAACGCCTCACCATCAGGGACAAGATTGTGGCAAAGTACTGATTCTGGTATCGTTCGTCGAGTATTCCTGTTTCTTTCTGCAAGAAGAAATGTGCAAAAAGTTTTTATTTATTTACAACACTTACAACATTCCCCATCTTCGAGGATCGAACTCGGGACGTTTCGGACCACTGTCATTCCCCGTGCCATCCGGCCATTAAACCGTAGGCGTCCATGGAGGCCTTCCTTCGAATGGCATGGTCTTATCGTATTGGGTAATTCTGCGCCATGATTATTTTTAAGGTAGTTGACAATCCCTGTTAAGACGGAAGAAAGCAATTCAGAATTTGAGATGATTATGGATAAATTGGAACGATACAACATTACCCTTCTCTAAGGTTGCTTGCGTCTTTCGCTCGTATTTTCCTTATTTGAAGCCGTCCATTCAGTGATAGTGTTCATGAATCAATTTGCCCCTGGTTTCGTTTAACAGGAGGACTTCGCATTCGGTACAACCGTATTCTTGGGGCAGTTCGCAAATTCCTGAAAATACAAGGAATTCAGTTTAAAACTTGGAACAATTTGAGGGTAAATGGAAACGATACCGATTTACCCTTCGAGTTACACGGATTTTTAGTCGCGATTAATTCGCCGCGAATTTGGTGCGGTGGCGGACACGAGCACTTAACGGGGGAAAGGGAAATGATTGCTTCTTACTTTTGCGTTAATTCCATACATTCATAAAAGCAGAAAATACTCATGCAGGGAATGAAAGCGTATGTATTCTGGATTAGTTTTTTCTTCCTCTGCAGGCTCTCCAATGGTTAGCACGCTTCCTTCCGGATCAGGTACGCATTAGCCATATTGAAGGTCCGGTGGTCACTGGCTGAGCATGCGCATCACAGCCCCGATACTCCACCGACGTCAAACTGGTCGATCATGGCTAAAAAATCATCGTCAATGTCCGCTTGGTGGTGATCCGTCCCTCTTTCTCAGGAGGTATCGACGCTGATCCAGTAGGATTGGTCTTTTTGCACCCTGCTCCAACAGAACTCGATCCTGTTATGAACTGATCTAACTCACCTCTTAAACGGGCGTTCTCGATCTTCAAGTACTGTCTTTCATCGAGCGCGAGGAGGCTATGGCAGTTGGGGCAAGTGGTGGAGTCGAAAGCTTCCTTGTACCTCTTGTTCTCTGCTCGGAGTTTTTCATTTTCAGCTTTCAGAAACTCAACTTCACTGCGCTCGTGTTGAGCCCTTACTCGGGTTCGCCTGTTTTGAAACCAAAACTTGATTTGCAGAAGGTTCAACCCTGTTTCTTGGCTTATTTTCCTTCTCTGTTTGTCATCCGGCATAGGGTACCTTTTGAAGAAATCTTCAAGCTTTTGAATTTGAGACTCGGTGTGACGCCGACGACGCTTCCTTTGACCCTGATTGTTGTTGTCTGTATGGTTATCGAGGTCTTCATCGTCATCGGCGGAAGGGCCAGGCTCCATGGTATGAATTCCAAACATGGCATCGAACTCTGCTTCTCCCATGTTCAGCAAGTAGCGATAGTTCTCGAGATTGTTGGGTTGAGACATCCTCGATTGCTTAACGGTTCTTCCAAGGTTTGCTACTCTCTCATGTATTTTCACTCTCTCTAATTTTTCTGAGCGACTGAGTATGCTTTAAACTCTCTTCTGAGCATGAGTAAAGATTACCAAGAGGGCATCTCCTTTAAACCTAGGCGCAGGTTTAGAAATCGTATCGCTCCTTCCAAGATTTCTGTCTTTCTCAACCTTTTACCGTGTCTCCTGCACGGTTTGTGTTTTACTTCGTCTTTTCATAGTGGTAAGGTCCGCTGTCATTATCTCCACCGTCGATCTGCTGGCGAGTTCTCCGATACAAAGAGTTGCATCTCCTTTTCTGCCGCAAATTTCTTTGTCTCCCACTCGGCTTGTATTTTTCTTCTTTCTTTTTCTGAAGCGGTGGCGTCCCATCAAACTTTTCCGCAGAGACGTCGGCTTTGCTTGGCTCGAGGTTGTCGCCCTGCTGGAATTCGAGCCAGCGGGGGTGTTGCCGACAGAGAATGGCAGATAGGAGAATCTGGCCAATAAAGATTGCCCCTGTGATCTCAATATTTAACTTGAAGCAGATTATCACCTTCGCATCCTAATCGTCTACTTCACCTCTCTCCTCTTATCTTTCGTATTCTGCTCGTCTGCCTAGATCTCTCCTCTATCTTGATAATGGCCAGTCTTCCCACACAGATCTTCCCAGCTGAAATTACATTCAAATGGGAAAGGCTTTATCACCTTCTTGGTCGAGGCTATGCTTACATAGCCCATCATCCGAGTGTCGAAGCTGAGATCCTCGGTTTGTTCGGGGAGATAAATGCTTCATCCGTTATGGGCACCAACTTGGAGAGGGAATACAGGGCGTTCCCTCACGTCTTCATCAATTTTCTGGAGTCTTGCCGAAACACCCAGGAAACGGTCACCTTGTCCCGCATCGTGAACGCTCGCTATCAGGACCGATCAGAATGCTTGGCGTTTGCAGAACACTCAGTCGCCCGGTATAAGAAGACCATCAGGTCCGCAGATGAACGGGTTTCGCTGTTGGTCCATGAGAGAGAAAAGCTGGTGGAGCGTCTAGCTTTGAACCAGACATACTTTGAGCATGATCCGAGCGATATTGTGATGAAGTTCAGATGCAAGTGGCTGGAGGATAGGCTTGATGATCTAACAGCGGATATAGCTTTCGAGAGGGACCTGATCAATAATTTGAAACTCGCTGCTGAACACCATGAGATGAATGCAGCTAGGCACAAAGAGAAATGTACCCATCTGTTCTTCAAGCTTGCAGATCTCGAATCCCAGGTTGCTCGGTGTAGGCAGAGTATTAACTTCATGGAGAGTCAGTTGAACTCTTTTGTGATGCTTATTAGAACTCAGTTTGGTTTTACTTTTCCTCCCCAGTAAGCTGTTGTAATACTCTTGATTAATGGAATGAAAGAAAAGGTTCGCATGTTTGTGCTTTTATTTTCTGCCATCTTTTCTTTCGTATAGCCTGATGAACGATCTGAGGTACTGGAAACGCTGAAGCTTAACACTCTTCTTGATTCTTCGTTAGTTGCTTCAGATGATGATATCGAGAACATTGAAAGAAGACTCGGCGGTGGCCCCCACTGTCCGTCTCGAGATTGCGATCAATAAAGCTGTGATAACTAGATCAGTGCGCCCATAAATGATCAGGCCACCTGTTGCGTGCCCCACTTCACTCGCGCTTATCTCTTTCGGCGCTCATTTGCTTGTGTCGGTTGCTTGTAGCATCGAGAGAGATGCCTGTGGGCCATGCTATTATTAAACACCGGTTCTCCAACGTCTTCCACATGGTTCGAATCCGAGGAAGCTAAAAAGCAAGAAAGAAAATTTAAATCAGAAAGGCGTTGCGAGGTGGGGTTAATAAACTTGCTTCAAGGGTTCCGATTACACCGTCTATGCTTTTTTCAAAAAAAGTACAGAAACCTCCCTCAATACATTACACATGCCCCCAGGATTGATCCAGAAAATTCATCACCGTATCAGATAATATCCATACATGCTTTCTGATTAACGCAACTCTCGAGAGGGAGAATGAACTTCTTCACTTGCCCCCAGGATAATCGGCTCAGGCATCGACAGTTTCTCGTCCTTTCGGGTTCTTCAAGATTATCTCTGGTTTTGCTCCCGCCTGGGGTACCTTGTAATTTCCTGCAAAAGTAGAGAAAATAATTAGTATGTGATCTAAGAAAGTCGGTCCATGACTCCTAAATTAGTCCAATTTTATTTTTCAATTTAATGAGAAATTAGAGAAAATTTTCTTAGAAAACATGGGTGAATTTTAAAAAAGGATTTTCTTACAATTTATAACTCAAAAAATGTGGTAAAGTCGTTTGGTTCAGTAAATTTTCCGAATGAATTTTCTTCTTTTCTTTTCTTTCTTTTTTTTTTCAAAATAAAATTTCAAGGATAGATTTGTTAAGAAAATCTTGTGTTATTGAAGACTTAATGAAAACTGTGACAAAATCTTTCATTAGTCAACAAAATTCTCCTAAAGGATTTTTTCACATTCACTTTTTTTTTTTAAAAATGAGACACCAATTTGATTTTATTTTCTTTTCAAAAAAATGGCCATGATGTTAAGTTTGAAATTTACCGACACCTAACATGGACCGACCAAAAATAAATACAAGATGAAGTTAGAAAACTTACTTTCACCGTGAAAAAATACCATGTAGGTCACATAGACATGCACATGAATCGTGAGTTTAAATCTTAGCCTATCTACTCTAAAGGCTGACAAATTGAAGCGAAAGACTTACGGCAAGGCGACAATCTCGCGCACATAATCAAGATTAGCCGTGATCCCACGACGTAATCAGGATTAGCCGGGCCTCCCAACTTCGGCTGCTCGAGCTAAAAATTAAAACCACTGCTTTGGTAATCTTACCAAGCCTGAGGCCTAACTTTTAAACTCATTTTTGAAAAGAGGTTCGGGATTGAATCTGGGCTAACTTTCGACGTGATCTCACGCCGAACGCTAAAACCAAATCACAATACCATCCTAAAACTAGTGGCCCAGGTCCGGCCACAGGACGTGTGTGATGTAGTGCTAAAACAATTAATCATGCACAACAATTAATATACAAACACCGCTTCAAAAATGTGCGAAATTAAACAAACAATTCCAACACCAAGCTTGCAAAACAAAGGGTTAGTCAAACACTCCACCCCTTATAACTCCCATCCTGCAAAACCATTTAACACCTAAAGATCAGAATCCACCCAATTGTCAAACCAAATGAATTTCCATGAAATCTTTCTGGCCTAATCCTCTAAGTTCTTAAGTTTCAAAAAATTAAGAACAGTTCCCCAGCGGAGTCGCCAAGCTGTCGCGACCTAAAATTCAATTTTTAGGTTAATGGATTACCAGATTAATTAATTAAATTAACTAACCTAGTTCGAGCTCTCCCAAGCTCTACCAAATCGCAACTTTGATTTTTTTTTTTTCACATGATTTTTAGAATTTGGAGGAGCCACTAATCATTTTTGGTAGGTTGATTAGAAACCTAAGTAACCTAACGGGGAGAACTAAATTACTCCTGCAAAACCAGAGATTATGAGTTCGGGGACTTGGTTACACTAGTAATTAAAACTAATGCCCTTTCGGTACTTAATTCAGGGATATCCTATTTTGGCAACTCTCGCTTGATTTATTCCTAAGACCCTGGTAAGGTGTTCTTTGTATGTTTTCGCTTTAAAATGAAATGCACAAAAGGTGAGATGAACGCAAACGTTGACATACGAATACGACACACAAATACGGACATACGAATATGATATATGAATACGTAGATATGCGAATACGAATACGCGTGACGTGACGAGCGTTGACATATCGTACATGACATGCGAAGACATACGTACGTGACATGTGTATGAATACAATATGCATATACGGGATAGACGAATACATATACGTGCGTTACACACGAATGAATACGTACGTGGACATGCGATATGATATGCGTACAGTTGACATGCGTAGAATACAACATGCATGCGGGGATAGACGAATGAATACGTATGTGACATGCGTATGAAGACGTACGAATACGATATGTAACATGCGTAATACACCATACAAATACGTGACATATATATGTGACATGCATAGTGATATGTGTATGTAAATACGTACATTTCGATTGTGCCCATAAAGGCAAAGTCCGCACATTTGAAAAGGGGATAAAAAACCCTCATTTTGAAATTTTTGAATTTTCTGGAATGCATATGCATGGGTTAATAACATATCATAACAGACAAATGTGAATTTAGCAAACGCACGCTACGTGAGGTGGATTACGAGAAATAAACAAATTTTACGATATGTCCTACGAACATACGGGATACATGACAAATCAACATGGAGACATACTACATGAGATGCACATGAATCCGCGCCATTTTTTTGTATTTTTCAGATTTTCCATTTTTCTTTTTTTGGTTTTTTTGGATTTTCTACATTTTTTTTGTATTTTCGCGATGATTATAAAGAATGCCAATATATTCCCAAAGCAAAACGAAGATGTTGTGAGAAGATGAGAGCAGGTAAAGTAAAACTACCCTAGGTGACAGTGAAAATAAAAAACCCGCAAACGCGTGGGTGAATAATTGACAGACCAATTAAATTAAAACCCGAGACACAATGATCGTTGGAAATACAACAATCAAAAAATTGAAACCGGACATTGGACTATCGGATACAAACACACCGTCGCCAAGCTTCGTGGGCGGGAGTATCAAACAAAACGGACCGTGGATGCGACATCGGTCATCCTCCAGTTCAAATGAGCATCGCCAGGCGAGGACGCAGCATGAAAATTAATGAACTTATCACAATCGGACATGCACAATTCACAAATGA
>JAGVVM010018163.1:0-10276 GCA_019149425.1 Psidium friedrichsthalianum
TTATGGAGGTGCAAGATGGAGGATCATCTCTGTTGGGATTTTGGGTGTCCAACACCCATAAAGGTGAATAAGATAATCCCACATAGGTTAGAAGAGAGATGAAAATGGGTTTAAATAGTGGAGCTTTTCTAAGAGTTAGGCTCCAAGGGTCACCCCACTTTTATAGAGGAAAAATGTCTTATACAAAGTTGGACCAAGTCCACATGCGTGCGCCACCGTCTATTCAGCCGGCTTGGATCAGGCCGGGCCCGGGTCCGAGTTAAACCCACGATTTTATTCTTTCGAATAGACATATTTGTTGAATTTTTTTATTTCTTTAATCTTTTAAATGATGCCTATCATAATCCTTTTCAAGCTATGGTTCGGCCGAATAAAGGTGTGTTTTGGCAATAACCGAACACCGAACGAAGGTGTTGATTCAGCAATAAGCGAACACCGAACCAAGATGACTTCGTGAATCTTCGATTGGACTGGTTAATATACATTCAGATTTTTCAAAGAAGAACAATGGGCATTTCCTTCTATCTTCGAAAACAATCATCCATTCATTCTCATCTGTGCGATAATTCATGAAGTTGTGTTCGAAGGAATTTTGTTAAACAAGTACCGCTTCAACAAAATAGTAATCCGTTCTATCCTGGGAGACGATTGTCCATACAACCTTGGGTACCGGTGGAGGGGACAAATTCGTCTTAAAGACATGATGTGAATTCGTCGGGCTCGGATCAATCACCTAATCAGCCATTCGCTGCACTTGATTCAAGTTTGTCTAATGGTTCCTTTTGATATATGCGAACACACATAGAAACGACTACAATCTTAAGACGAATTTCTCTATCTTGTGTTCGCTTTCGAATGTGTTCGTTGAGTGCTATCTTATCATCATTTGCTATGGTCGTGCTAGTGCAAGGTATTGAATTTGTTATTCATTTCTATGGTCTCAACGTGCGTTGCTAGTTCGTTAGTTTCTGTTGTTATTTTTTGAAAATTGTATTGCTCATGTTGTCATATATTCACTCGACCATTCATTTCTGTTTTCGTAATAGAAATGGCTTCGACATCAATGATGCTATTGCGTCTATTCCAACTTATGGAGAAAAGTTAGAAAAGTTCAAGAGTCTGATTTCAAGAGATGACAATAGAAAATGTTGTTCTAACTCGCGACTTTAAACTTGGCAAGTTCCTCATCGAGGATGCTCCTAAGTTGGATGAGGGAGAGATAGACAAAGAAAAAGTTGCTGTGGTAGATGCGTAGAAGCATTCTGACTTCCTGTGTCGAAACTACATCCTCAATAGTCTGGACAATACCCCGTATAATGTTATAACCCGTTGAAAATGGCTAAGGAATTATGGGACAGTCTATACAAGAAATACAAAACGAAAGATGTCGGATTAAAGAAGTTCATAGTCGGCAAATTCTGGACTTTAAGATGGGTGATTTCAAGACCGTCTTAAGTCAAGTCCAAGAACTTCAAGTGATTATGCATGACATTTATGCCGAGGGTATGATTCTAAGTGAATCATTTTAAGTGGCTGCCGTCATGAAAAGTTGCCACAATCTTAGAAAGATTTCAAGAATTACCTGAAACCCAAGAAAAAAGAATTATCACTTGAAGATCTGATTGTTCGATGAGGATCGAGGAAGACAATAGACTTTCTAAAAAGAAAGCTGGTAGCAAACTAGAGGTCTCAAGTTTGAGTGAACATGTCAGTAAGCTGATCCCATAAATGCTTCGCTCCCACTAGTTGAGAAAATTGTGGGCAAAGAGTAGGATCAATAGAACCAAAGAGAATAGCCACACCTTTCGATCAGCAACTGTCCATGCCCAAATTTCAGTGGCACGCTGCCTTAATCGCGTCAAGAGATGGCTTGGATGAGTCAGTGTCTGTGAGTGTAACAGGACAAGATAGAAGCCTTCAACATGGTCGAATAAGTCTCGATAAACTAGTGCAGCTATGGCCGATGGCTTCCAAGTGAATAGTTGGAATCATCGAACTTGACATCTATGCGGTCACTAGAATCGCCCATGATGTTAGGTTGACCGGATGCAGGAAGCACGGATTAGAGGTACAAAGTAAGCCTCTAGAAAATGAAAGAATAAGGAAAAATGAAAAGAAATTATGGAGGCACGAATACGTAAAAGCTTGATTAAGGCAAGCAAGAGTGGTGGCTTAATAGCTCTAAACTCATTGTCTTAATTTCTGATGCGGAAGATCAATTATGGTAACTGCAGAGCATACTTTCAAAACAATGAGCCTATTATCTTAATTTCTGATGTGGAAGATTCAATTATGGCAACCGCAGAGCATACTTTTAAAACAATGAATTGGCTCTAATACCATGATAAGAAAGAAAGATAAAGAGAGAATAATATTGTTCTCTTCATCAATGGTGTGTGAAACAATGTACAAGAGCTTAGAGTTCTTCCTATGTGGGATCAATGATAAAGAAGAAAAATCTACAAGCCTATACATTCTAACTATACATTCAAATTAGCATGTTAAATAGGGTCTAACAATGGGTATTTGGTTCCTTACCCCCAAAAAAAAAACAATGGGTATTGGTTTAGCGGTTTCAAGCTCCCAAAGTTTAACATGGTCAAATAATTCAATCAAAAATTAATTAATCTAATAATTGGAAAAATGTAATTGAGCCGTCAACTTCTCCCTGTGAAATATATATGAGGACAGCACGCGCAAGTGATTTATCCGAAGAGAGCCCCACGCAGACACCTCTTTCACGTTCTCTCTCTCTCTTTCTTATCTCTGGAAATCAACGTCCAATCTTCAGCAAGACCCAGAGCCATGGCGGCTCTCCCACTAAGTCCCAACTCACGCGACTCGACCCACTTTACAAGGCCGCCATCCTTCACACGATAAAACCACAATTGATATCCATTTGCACTTCCCCTTCAGCCGCCATGGACACCGAAGCTTCATCGTAACGACCTCCTCCCTTCTCACCTCGATTTCCGACGTTTCCGTGTTTCCCAGCCACACGTTCATTCCTTAACTTTTTGCACTGTTTTGTTCTTCCTTTTCCTTGGTGGTTTCGGACAGGTTCGAGACGAGCGAGATGTTGGGGACTTTCCTGGCTTCCACCCCGCTGCTGAAGGAGGCGTGGAGGCTGTGCAGCGCGCGAACGAGATAGGGTGCGGTGGCTTCGTGGTGGAGCAAGTCGGGGGCGTGGGGTACGTCGCGTTCTCGGGCGTCCAGGAGCTGCCGGTGCTTGGTTGGGATCCGAACTGCAGCTGCTGACGCCGCTGGATGCAGCGGGCCACCAGCTGTTCGCACCATTGAAGTGCCGCTACGACGGCGAGGAGCCGGTCATGGTCCACTCTGGAGTGCTTCACCTCTTCCTTCATTATCATTCGCGCCTTGACTTTCGAAGCCAGGTTAGAAATTCCGACTTCCTAAAATTACCGTTATTGAGTCTTCTCGAAAAGTTGAATTTTACGTCACCGCCGAGGGTGCTTTCTACAGTTTTGGTGGTAAATTTCTTGAATAATCTAACAAACAGCACAGTAAAATAGCTCAACTTATGGAAAATGATGGTAGCGGTGCATACTAATTATTCTTGATAATTGTAAATTCCTTACATGTATAAATGACTAGTAATTGTGTAGTAATTTAACTTCAAGTCTTGTGAGACTAAGTATTCGAGTTAATAAAGTTATGGGGTATTTTATAGGCTCAAAGTTTTTTTACCTCACCGTACGTCGGTTTAATCATCAAGTAAAAAGAAAGGAAAATGACAAAAAAAAGTCCCCAAACTTTGATTAAATATGCCACGTCTTCGTTTTACTTTTAATTTATTTAATGTGGTCCATGAACGATTGGTAATGTCTAATTTGGTCCCTATACTATCTGAAAATGTCCAATGTGTCCTTTGTTTAATTGAAGTTAACGGAATCCGTTGATGTGATTTCCAATTCTTTAAGTTTGAACAATGAATAATTATAAAAAAAAAAGTTGCTCGTGAATTATCCAAGTATGATATTCATTTCTAATCAAGATATAATCACATCATCAAATAACATAGATATGTTACCACCCTAATTTACTTTTCCCTTTCTAAATAGATAGATAAAAAGATGGACATCTTGGACTCATCATCTTTAAAAATCATCATCTATCATGCGATGATTTACATCATCAAATAACGTACAGTTTGTCATTTAAGCAAACGAAAGGACTTCATCGATAATATATCAATAGTTTATGGCCCACATCGAATAAATTAAAATTCGTGAATCACGTTGTGCATTGAGTCAACATTTAGGAACTTTCGTCTCCTTTTCTTATTGAAAAAGACTTAGAAGTCTATTTCCTCGCGAGTCAATCCGAATACGTACTCATGTAATGGCCAATACCAGACGATTCGCTGGTAAGTGAGTCTCGCTATTTTTTTTTTGGGTAAAGGAGTCTCGCTATTTTATACTGCGCTATCCCAAGAATAACCAGTTCTACAGCTTAGTGCTATTTTATATTTAATTTGCCGTCCACTACGTAATTTGATAATTATTGCCTACATATCTTCTTCCTCCGGTTAATAAATTATAAGTCGACTGGTCCCTGTTGCACATAATTTAAAGTCCCCTTGCCTCAGCAAATCTTCAACAATGATGCACCTGGCAATCACCATGATGCTCTATGGCATGGAGGACAAAAAAAAAAGGACGAGATTATGAATCTATCGGAAGAAAGATTAAGAGAATTGATTATCTAAATGTCTTGATGTGATTGTAAGAATAATAGTTTATTTTCGGCAATAAAAATAAATAAAATTTAATTAAAAATTATTGTGGGGTCCACTCTTTAAGAATTTGTGACTCACAAACATTATCCTCAGAGTCATCCAAAAATTGTTATGCTAGCAAAGCTAAAGGTTAATAGGCTTTGCTAGCATAACAATTTTTGGATGACTCTGAGGATAATGTGTGAGTCACAAATTCTTAAAAGAGTGGACCCCACAATAATTTTTAATTAAATTTTATTTATTTTATTGCCGAAAATAAACTATTATTCTTACAATCACATCAAGACATTTAGATAATCAATTCTCTTAATCTTTCTTCCGATAGATTCATAATCTCGTCCTTTTTTTTTGTCCTCCATGCCATAGAGCATCATGGTGATTGCCAGGTGCATCATGTTGAAGATTTGCTGAGGCAAGGGGACTTTAAATTATGTGCAACAGGGACAGTCGACTTATAATTTATTAACCGGAGGAAGAAGATATGTAGGCAATAATTATCAAATTACGTAGTGGACGGCAAATTAAATATAAAATAGCACTAAGCTGTAGAACTGGTTATTCTTGGGATAGCGCAGTATAAAATAGCGAGACTCCTTTACCCAAAAAAAAAAATAGCGAGACTCACTTACCAGCGAATCGTCTGGTATTGGCCATTACATGAGTACGGCCCTCCGTATTCGGATTGACTCGCGAGGAAATAGACTTCTAAGTCTTTTTCAATAAGAAAAGGAGACGAAAGTTCCTAAATGTTGACTCAATGCACAACGTGATTCACGAATTTAATTTATTCGATGTGGGCCATAAACTATGATATATTATCGATGAAGTCCTTCGTTTGCTTAAATGACAAACTGTACGTTATTTGATGATGTAAATCATCGCATGATAAGATGAATTTTTAAAGATGATGAGTCAAGATGTCCATCTTTTTATCTATCTAATTAGAAAAGGGAAAAGTAAATTAGGGTGGTAACATATCTATGTTATTTGATGATGTGATTATATCTTGATAGAAATGAATATCATACTTGGATAATTCACGAGCAACTTTTTTTTTATAATTATTCATTGTTCAAACTTAAAGAATTGGAAATCACATCAACGGATTCCGTTAACTTCAATTAAACAAAGGACGACATTGGACATTTCAGATAGTATAGGGACCAAATTAGACATTACCAATCGTTCATGGACCACATTAAATAAATTAAAAAGTAAAACGAAGACGTGGCATATTTAATCAAAGTTTGGGGACTTTTTTTTGTCATTTTCCTCTCTTTTACTTGATGATTAAACCGACGTACGGTGAGGTAAAAAAACTTTGAGCCTATAAAATACCCCATAACTTTATTAACTCGAATACTAGTCTCACAAGACTGAAGTTAAATTACTACACAATTACTAGTCATTTAACATGTAAGGAATTTACAATTATCAAGAATAATTAGTATGCACCGCTACCATCATTTTCCATAAGTTGAGCTATTTTACTGTGCTGTTTGTTAGATATTCAAGAAATTTACCACCAAAACTGTAGAAAGCACCCTCGGCGGTGACGTAAAAATTCAACTTTTCGAGAAGACTCAATAACGGTAATTTTAGGAAGTCGGAATTTCTAACCTGGCTTCGAAAGTCAAGGCGCGAATGATAATGAAGGAAGAGGTGAAGCACTCCAGAGTGGACCATGACCGGCTCCTCGCCGTCGTAGCGGCACTTCAATGGTGCGAACAGCTGGGGCCCGCTGCATCCAGCGGCGTCAGCAAGCTGCAGTTCGGATCCCAACCAAGCACCGGCAGCTCCTGGACGCCCGAGAACGCGACGTACCCCACGCCCCCGACTTGCTCCACCACGAAGCCACCGCACCCTATCTCGTTCGCGGCGCTGCACAGCCTCCACGCCTCCTTCAGCAGCGGGGTGGAAGCCAGGAAAGTCCCCAACATCTCGCTCGTCTCGAACCTGTCCGAAACCACCAAGGAAAAGGAAGAACAAAACAGTGCAAAAAGTTAAGGAATGAACGTGGTGGCTGGGAAACACGGAAACGTCGGAAATCGAGGTGAGAAGGGAGGAGGTCGTTACGATGAAGCTTCGGTGTCCATGGCGGCTGAAGGGGAAGTGCAAATGGATATCAATTGTGGTTTTATCGTGTGAAGGATGGCGGCCTTGTAAAGTGGGTCGAGTCGCGTGAGTTGGGACTTAGTGGGAGAGCCGCCATGGCTCTGGGTCTTGCTGAAGATTGGACGTTGATTTCCAGAGATAAGAAAGAGAGAGAGAGAACGTGAAAGAGGTGTCTGCGTGGGCTCTCTTCGGATAAATCACTTGCGCGTGCTGTCCTCATATATATTTCACAGGGAGAAGTTGACGGCCTCAATACATTTTTCCAATTATTAGATTAATTAATTTTGATTGAATTATTTGACCATGTTAAACTTTGGGAGCTTGAAACCGCTCTAAACCAAATACCCATTGTTTTTTTTTTGGGGGTAAGGAACCAAATACCCATTGTTAGACCCTATTTAACATGCTAATTTGAATGTATAGTTAGAATGTATAGGCTTGTAGATTTTTCTTCTTTATCATTGATCCCACATAGGAAGAACTCTAAGCTCTTGTACATTGTTCACACACCATTGATGAAGAGAACAAATATTATTCTCTCTTTATCTTTCTTTCTTATCATGGTATTAGAGCCAAATTCATTGTTTAAAAGTATGCTCTGCGGTTGCCATAAATTGAATCTTCCACATCAGAAATTAAGATAATAGGCTCATTGTTTTGAAAGTATGCTCTGCAGTTACCATAATTGGATCTTCCGCATCAGAAATTAAGACAATGAGTTTAGAGCTATTAAGCCACCACTCTTGCTTGCCTTAATCAAGCTTTTACGTATTCGTGCCTCCATAATTTCTTTTCATTTTTCCTTATTCTTTCATTTTCTAGAGGCTTACTTTGTACCTCTAATCCGTGCTTCCTGCATCCGGTCAACCTAACATCATGGGCGATTCTAGTGACCGCATAGATGTCAAGTCGATGATTCCAACTATTCACTTGGAAGCCATCGGCCATAGCTGCACTAGTTATCGAGACTTATTCGACCATGTTGAAGGCTTCTATCTTGTCCTGTTACACTCACAGACACTGACTCATCCAAGCCATCTCTTGACGCGATTAAGCAGCGTGCCACTGAAATTTGGGCATGGACAGTTGCTGATCGAAAGGTGTGGGCTATTCTCTTTGGTTCTATTGATCCTACTCTTTGCCCACAATTTTCTCAACTAGTGGGAGCGAAGCATTTATGGGATCAGCTACTGACATGTTCACTCAAACTTGAGACCTCTAGTTTGCTACCAGCTTTCTTTTTAGAAAGTCTATTGTCTTCCTCGATCCTCAATCGAACAATCAGATCTCAAGTGATAATTCTTTTTTCTTGGGTTTCAGGTAATCTTGAAATCTTTCTAAGATTGTGGCAACTTTCAATGACGGCAGCCACTTAAAATGATTCACTTAGAATCATACCCTCGGCATAAATGTCATGCATAATCACTTGAAGTTCTTGGACTTGACTTAAGACGGTCTTGAAATCACCCATCTTAAAGTCCAGAAATTTGCCGACTATGAACTTCTTTAATCCGACATCTTTCGTTTTGTATTTCTTGTATAGACTGTCCCATAATTCCTAGCCATTTCAACGGGTTATAAACATATACGGGGTATTGTCCAGACTATTGAGGATGTAGTTGCGACACAGGAAGTCAGAATGCTTCTACGCATCTACCACAGCAACTTTTCTTTGTCTATCTCTCCCTCATCCAACTTAGGAGCATCCTCGATGAGGAACTTGCCAAGTTTAAAGTCGCGAGTTAGAACAACATTTTCTATTGTCATCTCTTGAAATCAGACTCATTGAACTTTTCTAACTTTTCTCCATAAGTTGGAATAGACGCAATAGGCATCATTGATGTCGAAGCCATTTCTATTACGAAAACAGAAATGAATGGTCGAGTGAATATATGACAACATGAGCAATACAATTTTCAAAAAAATAACAACAGAAACTAACGAACTAGCAACGCACGTTGAGACCATAGAAATGAATAAACAAATTCAATACCTTGCACTAGCACGACCATAGCAAATGATGATAAGATAGCACTCAACGAACACATTCGAAAGCGAACACAAGATAGAGAAATTCGTCTTAAGATTGTAGTCGTTTCTATGTGTGTTCGCATATATCAAAAGGAACCAATTAGACAAACTTGAATCAAGTGCAGCGAATGGCTGATTAGGTGATTGATCCGAGCCCGACGAATTCACATCATGTCTTTAAGACGAATTGTCCCCTCCACCGGTACCCAAGGTTGTATGGACAATCGTCTCCCAGGATAGAACGGATTACTATTTGTTGAAGCCGGTACTTGTTTAACAAAATTCCTTCGAACACAACTTCATGAATTATCGCACAGATGAGAATGAATGGATGATTGTTTTCGAAGATAGAAGGAAATGCCCATGTGTTCTTCTTTGAAAAAATCTGAATGTATATTAACCAGTCCAATCGAAGATTCACGAAGTCATCTTGGTTCGGTGTTCGCTTATTGCTGAATCAACACCTTCGTTCGGTGTTCGGTTATTGCCAAAACAACACCTTTTCGGCCGAACCAATAGCTTGAAAAGAGATTATGAATAGGCATCATTGAAAAGA
Source organism: Psidium friedrichsthalianum (assembly GCA_019149425.1). NCBI lineage: Eukaryota > Viridiplantae > Streptophyta > Magnoliopsida > Myrtales > Myrtaceae > Psidium > Psidium friedrichsthalianum. The sequence goes on from JAGVVM010018163.1 coordinate 9,462, forward strand.
TTAAAGAAATAAAAAAAATTCAAACAAATATGTCTATTCGAAAGAAATAAAATCGATGGGTTTAACTCGGACCCGGGCCCGGCCTGATCCAAGCCGGCTGAATAGACGGTGGCGCACGCATGTGGACTTGGTCCAACTTTGTATAAGACATTTTTCCTCTATAAAAGTGGGGTGACCCTTGGAGCCTAAACTCATTAGAAAAGCTCCACTATTTAAACCCATTTTTCATCTCTCTTCTAACCTATGTGGGATTATCTTATTCACCTTTATGGGTGTTGGACACCCAAAATCCCAACAGAGATGATCCTCCATCTTGCACCTCCATATTGCGTAATTGAACCGTGAGCTGTTATTTTCATGTGTCTCGTTCTGAAATCTTTGACAACCTTGCTCCGATACACACTTTGTAAATCAAGTCGGATCGGGTAAGGACGCAATGGAATCTAACCCCGTCAATATTCACGCAATATGATGCGATATTGTATCTCTTTTGAGAGAAAAATACATAAATACCATTGCAAATTGTATAAAAAGAAGACAAGAAGAGGCGATACACAAATTTTTAGTGGAAAATCCTGATGCCGGGAAACAAAACATGGGACGCTAGTCTAGAAATGCCTCACTATACTCCAAAGGATTACAAGATATTACTCAATTATGTCTCTCTCACAAAAATTATCCTAATGTTCACAAAAACGCGCACCCCTCACTTGACGAACTCTCAAGATCTCTCGTGTTTACACATTGTTTGAAAAACGCTGTGATCTCTGTGGAGAATTTTCTGCTGCAACAAAAAGTCCTCCACTCAATTCCCA
>JAGVVM010018165.1:0-15662 GCA_019149425.1 Psidium friedrichsthalianum
ATTTTTTTAATTATTTTACTTATTTTGTAAATATGAATGAAATTAATTTTGCTTGAAATATCATAAACAATGATCATTTTAATGTATATATAAAATATAAATTTATTATCCAACGTGTCCTCAACATGTCCTGAATTCCTTTATTTTTTTAATGACTTGTCAAGTATTGTGTCCGCGTCATGTCGCAGGTCCATGTCGATACTACTGAACTTGAGATATCACCTAAATTGGTTAAGAAAAAGGCTCAGAAATAGCATCCCATTGGTATGTTGATGATTAGCTTCAAAAATCGGCACTATTCTTAATCGCCTAAGAAGAGTCGACATCTCCTTATTTAGCTTCTTGGTTCTAACCTTCATAATTGCTAACTTAAAACATAATCAGTATGTAAGAATCACAATTCCTTAGTCGGCATCTTTGTCGCGTTATAGCTCCAGTATTGATCAACCATAGCAGTTAAGACCAAAGTATTCTTTAGCTCAAATGGACACCGATGTTTGCTTGATTTACCGAACTACCATGCTGGAACTCAAGATTGTTCCAATGAAAATCATCTACTTCCATTAACAGCTGACTAACTGATGAGAAAACTGAGTTGATTGAGAGTGATCGATGAACCCTGATCTCTCAGAATCAAGTAAACTGACCACGGATTTGGGTGAAAAAGGTTTAGAGGTTATGGGGATAAATAAAGCAAAGGGACGACTCAATTTGTATGGGATATGTAAAATATAGGTTTCCAATCCCTCACAGGAAAGGATCTTGGACTTATATGCACTTTATTTTGAGATTGTATTGTGGATTCAATCATTCTCCATTAGAAAAATAAATTGCGAAGTAATCTTTAGTAGCCGCATCAACACTTGAGATGCGCCCTCTTAATAAGTGCTATTGAGATGATAAGTCCTAGGGATCGTGCTAATGGAATTGAAGACGATTGAAACACGCGTCGTTTATCAATGATCTTTGCTCCCTCTCGCTCCTCTCATAATAATGTACTTCAGATCCGACCATGGCTCCATCAGAGTGATGCATCGGAATTAATGTAGTGCTACTTTTTTGGATCTACACATGGCATTTGAATAACTAATTGTTAAATTTGTTATAAAATAAACAAAATGTTGCCTTTTTTAATTCCACATAGATATAAAGAAGAGTGCAAATCTCTTTATTAGTTAGAGAAGTTGTTATGTACTTTCAAAATGAGGAAATGTGGCAAGTGCGTTAAACCTCACTATACTCACATGTGGGTGCCCGTGTGATTGCCTTTTTTAATCGCTATTATTAGACACAAGTCTTAGCACTTTGCACAGATTGCTGGTCGCGAGTAATAATTAAAATCATTTCTTATTTTTTATTACTCACATGTGGGTGCGCGTGTGATTGCGCGATTTTGCGCGATTATTAGGCGCACTTAGCACTTTGCACGCTTGCGCGGTCGCGAGTAATAATCAACAATTATATTCTTATTTTTTATTTTATTTTTGAAATTAAATTTAATAAAATTTAATTGTAACATTCTAGCGAAACAGTGCAATGTTCACTTAAAGTTGCAATTATTTTTTATATTAATTTTGAATTTTAATTGATTAATTATGTCTAATAGTTAACTTTTCAGACTTGACAGTTTGGATGTGAAGAATTGCATCTTTTGAGTAGTAGTTTTTAATCTTCGAAAAGTTGCAATCTTTCGTACAAAAAAAAACTGTTTTCGAAAATGAAAAGTTGTGATTGAATAAACTTATTTTGGACACGATAGTTGAGAATTAACTACTTTTTGACACGAAAAGGTGTGTTCATTTCTCGTGATATATTCAAGTGTTCTGTTCATTTGGGACATACAATTCTTCTTCAATTTTTTTTCAAAAAAAGAGAATTACACCTTCGTTTTGATTGTTTCTAGAGAGTTCTTGGAGAAATATTAGAATTACTATCTAATATTCTCACTTGAGACTCTGTTGTATCCTGGAGGATTTTTCCCAGTAACCATTAGCAACTTATGGGGCAAATAATTCCTTAAAGAGAGTGCTATCATGCCTCAGAGTCTGATTCCTTTGTTCATTCCATTTTACCATATTTCGCCAACAATTTTAAGGAATTATTCGTTCAACAATGGAGTCAGAATTAATCAAGGTATGAACCAGGATATGGTGAAACTGGACCGGTTCGATGGCAACAATTTCGCTCGCTGGAGAGACAAGATGATGTTTCTCCTCACTGCCCTGAAGATTTCCTATATCCTCGACCCCAATTTGATGCCTATAGAGGATCCGTGCCTACCACTGAAGGAGGAGAGCCTAGTGCAAAAGATGTTGAAAGGGTCAACAAGGAGAAGAAGAAACGTGAGAGGATGAATTGCTCTGTCGAGGCCATATACTAACACATTATCTGATCGTCTCTATGACTTGTTCACTGAGATGAAGTCTGCTAGAGAAATATGGAATGCACTCGACTTCAAGTATAAAGTGAAGGAGCAAGGTACGAACAAATATCTGATTGCTAAGTATTTCGACTTCAAGTTCGTTGATACTAAACCCTTGTTGGAGCAAGTCCACGAACTGCAGTACTGGTCAATAAAATTCGTGCTCTCAAGATAGATATTCCAGAATCTTTTCAAGTTGGAGCAATTATTGCAAAATTGCCTCCAAGTTGGAAAGATTATGGAAAAAGGATGCTGCACAAGTCTGAGGAGATCACTTTGGATCAAATACAGAAACATCTTCGCATTGAGAAAGAGTCACGTTTACGTGATAAGTCTGTTTTGTATGAGACCAAAGTGAATGCTGTGAGGGAAATGGATTTCAATCCAAAACCACCAGAACTTGAAACACAAGAGAGGACAGAATTTTAAGAAGCCACATAAGAAGAAGAAAGGTTGTTGCTTTGTTGTGGCAAGGAAGGCCACTATGCAAAGGAGTGCAGGCACCGCAAGAGCACATTCAAAGACAAGAACACTTCAACAGTTAAGGCGGATGCAAATATGGTTGAAGAGAACTATGTGGCCATGGTTTCAACCAAGTTTTCGAACTTGAATATTTCTGACAAAGTTAAGGATTCTGTGGGCATGATTTCTGAGATTAATTCTGCCACTGTCGAATCTACTTGGTGGGTAGATTCTGGAGCAACGGTGCACATATGCAAGGATCGCTCAATGTTCAAGCACTTCGAAGAGACTATTGAAGTGCATCTTCAAGAGGTCGAGATGGCAAATAAAGCTCTTGCAAAGGTTGCTGGCAAAGGCATAGTCGTTTTAGATTTTACTTCTGAAGACCCTTCTTAATGTACTGTTTGTACCCGAAGTCAGGAGAAACCTAGTTTCTATTGATTTGCTTTGTAAAAAGGGTTTTCGGTTTTGTTTGAGTCGACAAGGTTATCCTGTCGAAGAATGGGCTGTTTGTGGGAAAGGGTTATGCCAATGAAGGCATGTATCAACTAAGTATTAATAATAATATCGTGTCTTCTGCTTATATTGTTGATTCTCCTCATTTATGGCATAGTAGATTAGCGCATTTAAATTTTCGCTATTTGCAGAACATGAAAAAGTTAGACTTGATAAACTTTAATGGCGAATTTGATAAATGTGAAATCTGTGCTAAGTCCAAATTAACAAAAAATCATTTCCTAGTGTCAAGAGAAATTCGAATTTATTGGATTTGGTGCATAGTGATATATGCGAATTCAACGGCATGTTAACACGTGGTGGTAAAAGGTATTTCATTACCTTTTTGGATGACTGTAGTAGGTATTTATATGTCTATCTCCTAAGATCAAAGGATGAAGCATTTACTATGTTTAAGAAATATAAGGCTGAAGTGGAAAATCAATTAGAAAGGAAAATTAAAGTCCTTCGTTCAGATAGAGGAGGAGAATATTTTCCTAAATGATTTTTCAGCCTTTTGTGAAGAACATGGTATTATTCATCAAGTTTCAGCACCATACACTCCACAACAAATGGTATGGCTGAAAGAAAAATCGATCTTTAGGAGAAATGGTTAATTGTATGCTCTCGAATTCGAAGTTACCAATTAATCTTTGGGGAGAGGCATTGCTTACTGCATGTTTCATTCATAATAGAATACCATCCACGAAAAATAACATTAGTCCTTATGAATTGTGGAAAGGTAGAAAACTGAACCTCTCATATCTTAAAGTGTGGGGTGTTTTGGCATACTACAGAGTACCCGACCCTAAGAGAACGAAACTTGGTCCTAGAGCTATCAAAAGTGCCTTTATTGGATATGCTGAAAATAGTAAAGCTTATAGGCTTCTTGATTTAGAGTCAAACATCGTTGTAGAATCAAGAGATGTTGAATTCTTTGAGAATAAGTGCTCTACGGATTCTGAAATAATTGAAAATAATGCTCAAATGCAAGATACGAATAATTCAGAATCCATAGAAACACGTGTAGATTCTCATGAGAAAACAAATGATTCTAAAGACATGACTGAGCCTAGGAGAAGCACTAGAGCAAGAAAAGCAAAGGATTTAGGTCCAGACTTTATTACTCATGTTTTTCTTATTGAAGGAGACAGAGATAATAATGTGGTAAATAAGTACCCATTAGTATTAAATTTAGAAGACGATCCTAAAAGCTTTAGTGATGCTATGTCTTCTAGAGATGCTTCTTTTTGGAAAGAAGCAATAGATGATGAAATGGACTCAATTATGTCCAATAATACTTGGGTTTTAGCAGACTTACCAAAGGGATCTAAACCTATTGGGTGCAAATGGGTGTTCAGGAGAAAATAAATTCTGATGGTTCTATCCAAGCTTTTAAGGCTAGATTAGTAGCCAAGGGTTATAGACAAAAAGAAGGAATAGATTATTTTGATACATATGCTCCTGTAGCACGTATAACATCTATTCGAATTCTTTTTGCTTTAGCATCCATTTATGACCTTTGTGTTCATCAAATGGATGTCAAGATTGCTTTTTTAATTAAATGGGGATTTAAATGAGAAAATTTACATGGAACAACTAGAACAGTGGCATGAGAAATTCGATTCAGTCATATTATCCAATGGTTTCAAGCATAATAGTGCTGATAAATGTATTTATTCTAAATTCACTAAAGATTATGGAGTTTTAGTCTGCTTATATGTTGATGATATGCTTATCTTTGAACTAATATGGCTGGAATCATTGAGACTAAGAAGTATCTAACTTCAAACTTTAATATGAAAGATTTGGGTGAAGTAGATACTATCTTAGGTATTAAAGTTAAAAAACATAGTGGGAGTTATTCTTTGAATCAATGTAACTACGTTGAAAAGATGTTAATAAATTTAAACATCTTGGTTTCAAAGAAATGAGTACTCCATTTGATACCAGTGTGAAATTAAATTATAATACTGGTAGAGCAGTAGCACAACTTGAATATGCGAGTGCTATAGGGTCTCTAATGTATGCGATGCATTGTACTAGACCTGATATTGCCTTTTCCATGTGTAAGTTGAGTAGATATACTTGTAATCCAAGTATAGAACATTGGAATGCCATTACCAGAATTTTTGGTTATCTTAAGAGAACTAAAAATTTGGAATTGTTCTATAACAATTATCAGCTGTATTAGAAGGATACACTGATGCTAGTTGGATTTCTAGTTTGGGAGATAAACATTCTACTTCTGGATGGATCTTCACGTTAGGTGGATGTGCTGTTTCTTGGGCGAATAAGAAACAAACATGCATAACTCACTCAACTATGGAATCTGAATTTATTGCTTTAGCAGCAAGTGGGAAAGAGGCTGAATGGATAAGAAATTTATTGATGGACATCAAATTATGGCCTAGTCCTATGCCTCCTATTTCTATTCACTGTGACAGTCAAGCTACTTTAGCAAAGGCTTATAGTAGCATTTATAATGGTAAGTCTAGACATATAGTCTAAGACATGAGTACGTGAAACAATTGATTCAGGATGGTACCATAACAATTTTTATGTGAGGTCAAGCAAGAATCTAGCAGATCCCTTTACAAAGGCTCTTCCAAGAGATGTGGTAAAGGTGACCTCAAAAGAAATGGGGTGAAACCCTTTGATTAAAAATCACCAGTAATGGTAACCCAACTGATACTAGCACATCACTAGTTATAAGTTTAATGGGTAAAAACAAGTTACTGAAAGTGATTGTTTGATACTGACATTAGCCCGGACATGAGAAGTCAGTATCGTCTGTTACGCTTTAGAGGCTGAATTATACTCTTAATGAAGTATAGTACTAATTAGTAACGTGTTTATTAGTAACGAAATACGTGAAATACTTCACCTATATGGGCTTAGAAGCGTGTCGCTTCTTACAAAATTGAGGTTACTTTCTAGAGAGCTCGTGAAATAGAAACAAGCACAAGCCATAATAGTGCTGAGTAATTATGAACTTCTCGCTGAAACAAGAGGTTAGTATATGTGCGGTGTGTCTGATTCTATTGCTTAGAGTAACAAGGTTAAAGCCAAGCTACTTGTAACTTTGATAGAGTTTTGAGATACTTGTGCTAAATAAAGGTTTAACTAAAGAGACCTTTATGTAGGTATATTAATCTCATGAAAATTTTGGCTGTATTTTCTTGAGAAATTTTATTTTTATGTTTTTGTTTTACAAACAAAGTTGGGGTTGTTGAAGTTTGTTTATAAAACAAACAAATATGTTGCCTTTTTAATCCCCACTAGGATAAAAAGAAGAGCGCAAGTCTCTTTATTAGTTAGAAGGCTGTTATGATCTTTCAAAATAAAGAAATGTGCAAGTGCGCTAGCCCTCACTATACCTGCGTATGGTGTGTGGTGTGTGATTGTGCAATTTTGGCACGATTATTAGGTGCACTTAGCACTTAGCACGCTTGTGCGATCGCGAATAATAATCAACAATCATATTCTTATTTTTTTATTTTTATTTTCAAAATTAAATTTAATAAAGTTTAATTGTAACGTTCTAAGCGAAATAATGTGATTGTTCACTTAGAAATTACGATTATTTTTTATATTAATTTCAAATTTAATTGATTAATTATGTCCAATAGTTGTAACTAAGGGTGATCGGTTCACAGGATAGATGGTTCCACCCCTAAAATCGAAACCGCCGCTAAAGATCAGTTTTGTTTTGTAAAATGCGAACCGTGAACCACGCATTCATTCCATTGATCCACCCGAGAACCGAACCACGATCTGGTCCGGTTTCCGGTTGGATCTCGGTTACGGTTTTAATGTCACCCCGCTCGTTCTATGAAAAATGAAATTGAATACTAATCTCACAAATATGAATCAATAAAAGCTATATATTTGACTAATTTATATAAAGCTGATCTAACACTAAAAACTAAAGAAACTTCTTGAGCTTGTACGACAAATGAAAGATTATAGAGAAACTAGTGTATGAAGAAACTCGTGCAAGTACTAACATATCATGCCTTCTTCCAATCATCATATATGAGAAGTAGACAAAAAACAAAACGTACAATCAGGGCTTTTTTTCACCAAGTTACAAAGAGAGCAGATATTATCTTATTAGCTAGAGTCTTTTTTTCATTTCCAAGTCCGGATTTTTTGTTTTGGAATGATGGATTGGGCCTTTGAGAGATGATTTCATTTTAAAAAATTGCCTATTCATTTATTAAAAACCGGATCGGTTGGGTGGTTTCCATCCGAAATCGGGACCGAATCGATACCCGTCGGTTCCTAGAAAATTGAAATCGAAAATCACACCGTACCAGCTGGTTTACGATCCAAATTAGTCGGTGGGGTACGGTCCGGTCCGGTCCGGTCCGGTTGGATCGTGATTTTTTTGCTCACCCCTAGTTGTAACTTTTCAGATTTGACAGTTTGGACGTACTAGTTACGTCCAAACTGTTCAAATCTGAAAAGTTACAACTAGGGGTGAGCAAAAAATCACGATCCAACCGGACGGACGGACCGGACCGTACCCACCGACTAATTTTGGATCGTAACCAGCTGGTTACGGTGTGATTTTCGATTTCAATTTCTTCTAGAAACGAAGGGTAATCGATTCGGTTCCCGATTTTCGGATGAAACCACCCAACCGATCCGGTTTTTATATAATAGAATAGGCATTTTTTTAAAATGAAATCATCTCTCAAAGGCCAATCATCATTCCAAAAACAAAAAATCCTGACTTGAAATGACAAAAAAACTCTAGCTTAATAGATAATTCTGCCTCTTTGCTCCAACTTTGTGTAAAAAGCCCTGATTGTACGTTTTGTTTTTTGTCTACTTTCTCATATTGATGAATTGGAAGAAGGCATGTATGTTAGTACTTGCACGCGTTTCCTACACTAGTTTCTTCTATAATCTTCATTTGTCGTACAAGCTCAAGAAGTTTCTTTAGTTTTTAGTGTTAGATCATCTTTATATAAATTAGTCAAATATATAGCTTTTAATTGATTCATATTTGTGAGATTAGTATTCATTTCATTTTTCATAGAAAGGAGAAGGGGGAGATTAAAACCGTAACCAGAGAGCGGTGACATTAAACCGGAGATCCACCGGAACGGACCAGATCGTGGGTTCGGTTCTCTGGTGGATCAATGGAATGAATGCGTGGTTCACGGTTCGCATTTTACAAAACTGATCTTTAGCGGGCGATTCTCGATTTTAGGGTGGAAACCATCTATCCTGTGAACCGATCACCCCTAAGTTACAACTATTGGACATAATTAATCAATTAAAATTTGAAATTAATATAAAAAATAATCGTAATTTCTAAGTGAACAATCACATTATTTCGCTAGAACGTTATAATTAAACTTTATAAATTTAATTTTGAAAATAAAAATAAAAAAATAAGAATATGTTGTTGATTATTATTCGTGATCGCACAAGCGTGCTAAGTGTTAAGTGCACCTAATAATCGTGCAAAATGCACAATCACACACACACACCCATACGCAGGTATAGTAAGGGCTAGCGCACTTGCACATTTCTTTATTTTGAAAGATCATAACAGCCTTCTAATTAATAAAGAGACCTGCCCTCTTCTTTTTATCCTATGTGGGATTAAAAATGGTAACATATTTGTTTGTTTTATAAAAAACTTCAACAACCCCCAACTTTGTTTGTAAAACAAAAACATAAAAATAAATTTCTCAAGAAAATACAGCCAAATTTTCATGAATTAATATACCTACATAAAGGTCTCTTTCGAGTTAAACCTTTATTTAGCCAAGTATTTCAAAACTCTATCAAAGTTACAAATAGCTTGGCTTTAACCTTCTTACTCTAAGCAATAGAATCAGACACACCGCACATATACTAACCTCTTGTTTCAGCGAGAAGTTCATAATTACTCAGCACTATTATGGCTTGTGCTTGTTTCTATTTCATGAGCTCTCTAGAAAGTAACCTCAACTTTTGTAAGAAGCGACACCACTTCTAAGCCCATATAGGTGAAGTATTTCACGTATTTCGTTACTAATAAACACGTTACTAATTAGTACTATACTTCATTAAGAGTATAACTCAGCCTCTAAAATGTAACAGATGATACTGACTTCTCATGTCCGGGCTAATGTCAGTATCAAACAATCACTTTCAGTAACTTGTTTTTACCCATTAAATTTATAACTAGTGATGTGCTAGTATCAGGTTGGGTTACATTACTGGTGATTTTAATCAAAGGGTTTCACCCCATTTCTTTTAAGGTCACCTTTACCACATCTCTTGAAGAGCCTTTGTAAAGGGATCTGCTAGATTCTTGCTTGACCTCACATAAACAATTGTTATGGTACCATCCTGAATCAATTGTTTCACGTACTCATGTTTTAGACTAATATGTCTAGACTTACCATTATAAATGCTATATAAGCCTTTGCTAAAGTAGCTTGACTGTCACAGTGAATAGAAATAGGAGGCATAGGACTAGGCCATAATTTGATGTCTATCATAAATTTCTTATCCATTCAGCCTCTTTCCCACTTGCTGCTAAAGCAATAAATTCAGATTCCATAGTTGAGTGAGTTATGCATGTTTGTTTCTTATTCGCCCAAGAAACAGCACATCCACCTAACGTGAAGATCCATCCAGAAGTAGAATGTTTATCTCCCAAACTAGAAATCCAACTAGCATCAGTGTATCCTTCTAATATAGCTAGATAATTGTTATAGAACAATCCCAAATTTTTAGTTCTCTTAAGATAACCAAAAATTCTGGTAATGGCATTCCAATGTTCTATACTTGGATTACAAGTATATCTACTCAACTTACACACGAAAAGGCAATATCAGGTCTAGTACAATGCATCGCATACATTAGAGACCCTATAGCACTCGCATATTCAAGTTGTGCTACTGCTCTACCAGTATTATAATTTAATTTCACACTGGTATCAAATGGAGTACTCATTTCTTTGAAACCAAGATGTTTAAATTTATTTAACATCTTTTCAACGTAGTTACATTGATTCAAAGAATAACTCCCACTATGTTTTTTAACTTTAATACCTAAGATAGTATCTACTTCACCCAAATCTTTCATATTAAAGTTTGAAGTAGATACTTCTTAGTCTCAATGATTCCAGCCATATTAGTTTCAAAGATAAGCATATCATCAACATATAAGCAACTAAAACTCCATAATCTTTAGTGAATTTAGAATAAATACATTTATCACACTATTATGCTTGAAACCATTGGATAATATGACTGAATCGAATTTCTCATGCCACTGTTCTATGTTGTTCCCATAAAAGAATTTAACTAATTTAACACTTCATCATCTAAGAAAAAGAATCTAATGTTCATGCTATAAGAGTTGTATCAATAATTATTCTCATTTAAAATGGACATTCTAGAAAAGCAACATCAAAATTGATTTTCTAATAAAATCATATATGGATGCTAAAGAAAAAAAGAATTCGAATAATGTTATACTGCAAATAAATCTATTCCTCTTTTTTTTTTATTCCCCTTAAAACTACTAGCCTTAAAAACTGGATAGAACCATCAAAATTAATTTTTCTCCTGAAACCCATTTGCACCCAATAGGTTTAGATCCCTTTGTAAGTCTGCTAAAACCCAAGTATTATTGGACATAATTGAGTCCATTTCATCATCTATTGCTTCTTTCCAAAGAAGCATCTCTAAAAGACATAGCATCACTAAAGCTTTTAGGATCGTCTTCTAATTTAATACTAATGGTACTTATTTACACATTATTATCTCTGTCTCCTTCAATAAGAAAAACATGAGTAATAAAGTCTGGACCTAAATCCTTTGCTTTTCTTTCTAGTGCTTCTCCTAGGCTCAGTCATGTCTTTAGAATCATTTTTTTTCTCATGAGAATCTACATGTATTTCTATGGATTCTGAATTATTCGTATCTTGCATTTGAGCATTATTTTCAATTATTTCAGAATCGTAGAGCACTTATTCTCAAAGAATTCAACATCTCTTGATTCTACAACGATGTTTGACTCTAAATCAAGAAGCCTATAAGCTTTACTATTTTCAGCATATCCAATAAAGGCACTTTTGATAGCTCTAGGACCAAGTTTCGTTCTCTTAGGGTCGGGTACTCTGTAGTATGCCAAACACCCCCACACTTTAAGATATGAGAGGTTCAGTTTTCTACCTTTCCACAATTCATAAGGACTAATGTTATTTTCGTGGATGGTATTCTATTATGAATGAAACATGCAGTAAGCAATGCCTCTCCCCAAAGATTAATTGGTAACTTCGAATTCGAGAGCATACAATTAACCATTTCTCCTAAAGATCGATTTTTCTTTCAGCCATACCATTTTGTTGTGGAGTGTATGGTGCTGAAACTTGATGAATAATACCATGTTCTTCACAAAAGGCTGAAAAATCATTTAGGAATATTCTCCTCCTCTATCTGAACGAAGGACTTTAATTTTCCTTTCTAATTGATTTTCCACTTCAGCCTTATATTTCTTAAACATAGTAAATGCTTCATCCTTTGATCTTAGGAGATAGACATATAAATACCTACTACAGTCATCAAAAAGGTAATGAAATACCTTTTACCACCACGTGTTAACATGCCGTTGAATTCGCATATATCACTATGCACCAAATCCAATAAATTCGAATTTCTCTTAACACTAGGAAATGATTTTCTTTGTTAATTTGGACTTAGCACAGATTTCACATTTATCAAATTCGCCATTAAAGTTTATCAAGTCTAACTTTTTCATGTTCTGCAAATAGCGAAAATTTAAATGCGCTAATCTACTATGCCATAAATGAGGAGAATCAACAATATAAACAGAAGACACGATATTATTATTAATACTTAGTTGATACATGCCTTCATTATAACCCTTTCCCACAAACAGCCCATTCTTCGATAGGATAATCTTGTCGAACTCAAACAAAACCGAAAACCCCTTTTACAAAGCAAATCAATAGAAACTAGGTTTCTCCTGACTTCGGGTACAAACAGTACATTAAGAAGGGTCTAGAAGTAAAATCTAAAACGACTATGCCTTTGCCAGCAACCTTTGCAAGAGCTTTATTTGCCATCTCGACCTCTTGAAGATGCACTTCAATAGTCTCTTCGAAGTGCTTGAACATTGAGCGATCCTTGCATATGTGCACCGTTGCTCCAGAATCTACCACCAAGTAGATTCGACAGTTGTAGAATTAATCTCAGAAATCATGCCCACAAAATCCTTAACTTTGTCAGAAATATTCAAGTTCGAAAACTTGGTTGAAACCATGGCCACATAGTTCTCTTCAACCATATTTGCATCCGCCTTAACTATTGAAGTGTTTTGTCTTTGAATGTGCTCTTGCGGTGCCTGCACTCCTTTGCATAGTGGCCTTCCTTGCCACAACAAAGCAACAACTTTTCTTCTTCTTATGTGGCTTCTTAAAATTCTGTCCTCTCTTGTGTTTCAAGTTCTGGTGGGTTTTGGATTGAAATCCATTTCCCTCCACAGCATTCACTTTGGTCTCATACAAAACAGACTTATCACGTAAATGACTCTTTCTCAATGCGAAGATATTTCTGTATTTGATCCAAAGTGATCTCCTCAGACTTGTGCAGCATCCTTTTCCCATAATCTTTCCAATTTGGAGGCAATTTTGCAATAATTGCTCCAACTTGAAAAGATTCTGGAATATCTATCTCGAGAGCATGAATTTTCTTGACCAGTATTGCAGTTTGTGGACTTGCTCCAACAAGGGTTTAGTATCAACGAACTTGAAGTCTAAATACTTAGCAATCAGATATTTGTTCATACCTTGCTCCTTCACTTTATACTTGAAATCGAGTGCATTCCATATTTCTCTAATAGACTTCATCTTAGTGAACAAGTCATAGAGACGATCAGATAATGTGTTCAGTATATGGCTCGACAGAGCAATTCATCCTATTACACTTCTTCTTCTCCTTGTTGACCCTTTCAACATTTTTTGCACTAGGCTCTCCTCCTTCAATGGCAGGCATCGGATCCTCTATAGGCATCAAATTGGGGTCGAGGATATAGGAAATTTTCAGGGCGATAAGGAGAAACATCATCTTGTCTCTCTAGCGAGCAAAATTGTTGCCATCGAACCGGTCCAGTTTCATCATATCCTGGTTCATAACCTTAACTAATTCTGACTCCATTATGAACGAATAATTCCTTAAAATTGTTGGCTAAATATAGTAGAATGGAATGAACAAAGAAGTCAGACTCTGAGGCATGATAGCATTCTCTTTAAGGAATTATTTGCCCCATAAGTTGCTAATGGTTACTGGGAAAAATCCTCCAGGATACAACAGAGTCTCAAGTGAGAATATTAGATAGTAATTTTAATATTTCTCCAAGAACTCTCTAAGAAACAATCAAAAACAAAGGTCGTAATTCTCTTTTTTGAAAAAAAAATTGAAGAAGAATTTTATGTCCAAAATGAACAGAACACTTGAATATATCACGAGAAATGAATATGCCTTTTCGTGTTCAGAAAGTAATTAATTCTTAACTATTCGTGTCCAAAAATAATTTATTCAATCACACCTTTTCATTTTTGAAAACGGTTTTTTGTATGAAAGATTGCAACTTTTCGAGATTAAAACTACTACTCAAAATGATGTAATTCTTCATGTCCAAACTGTCAAGTCTAAAAAGTTAACTATTAGACAATTAATCAATTAAAATTCAAAATTAATATAAAAATAATTGCAACTTTTAAGTGAGCAATTGCACTGTTTCGCTAGAATGTTACAATTAAATTTTATTAAATTTAATTTCAAAAATAAGAATAAAAAATAAGAATATGATTATTGATTATTACTCGTGACCACGCAAGCGTGCAAAGTGCTAAGTGTGTCTAATAATAGCGCTCAATCACGCAATCACACGGGCACCCACATGTGAGTATAAAAATAAGAATATGATTGTTGATTATTACTCGCGACCACGCAAGTGTGCAAAGTGCTAAGTGTGTCTAATAATAGCGCTCAAATCACGCAATCACCGGGCACCCACATGTGAGTATAGTGAGGTTTAACGCACTTGCACATTTTCCTCATTTTGAAAGACCATAACAAACTTTCTAACTAATAAAGAGATTTGCACTCTTCTTTATATCCTATGTGGAATTAAAAAAGGCAACATTTTTGTTTATTTTATAAACAAATTTCAACAATTAGTTATTCAAATGCCATTTGTAGATCCAAAAGTAGCACTAAAATGTAATCCGATGCATCACTCTGACTGGAGCATGGTCGGATCTGAAGTACATTTTAATGAGAGAGCGAGAGGGGAGCAAGATCATTGGATAAAACGACGCGTGTTTCAATCGTCTTCAATAATCATTAGCACGATCCCTAGGACTTATCATCTCAATAGCTTATAAGAGGTGATCTCAAGTTGTTGAGGCGGCCTAAAAGATTACTTGGATTTCTTTTTCTAATGAGAATGATGAATCCACAATCACATCATCAAAATAAGTGCATAGTCAAGGAATCCTTTCCTGTTGGATTGGAAATCTATATTTTACATATCCATACAATTGAGTCGTCCTTTTGCTTTATTTTAATCCCTAACTCTTACCTTTTTCACCCCATCGTGGTCAGTTACTTGATTCGAGAGCATCAGGGTCCATCGATCCACTCTCAATCACTCAGTTCTCATCAGTTAGTCAAGCTGATAATGTGGAAGTAGAGATTCTTGGACAATCCTTGAGTTCCAGCATGGTATTATCGTAAATCAAGCAACATCGGTGTCCATTTGAGCTACAGAATAATTTGGTTTATAACGTCTATGGTTGATCATAATGGGGGGCGGGGGAGGCTATAACGACAAAGATGCCGACTAAGGAATTGTTGATTCTTACATACTGATTTGTTTTAAGTTAGCAATTGAAGTTAGCAACCAGAGCTAAATTCCGAGATGTCGCTCTTCTTATGCGATTAAGAATAGTTTGTCCGATTTTGAAGCTAATCATCAACATACAATGGGATGCTATCTGAGCTTTCCTTAACAATTTTGGTGATATCTCAAGTTCAGTAGTATCGACATGGACATGCGACATGACGCGACACAATACTTGACAAGTCATTAAAAAAAATAAAGCATTCGCATTTTGAGGACACGTGGATAAATAAATTTATATTTTATATATCATTATAAATGAATCATTGTTATGAATTATTTCAAGCAAATTAAATTTCCATTCATATTTACCAATAGTAAAATAATTTAAAAAAAT
>JAGVVM010018167.1:0-16771 GCA_019149425.1 Psidium friedrichsthalianum
AATGCGCAAACTAGTTCAGCAATTTCTAAAGTTACAATCGCTGAAGTTCATTCTAAAGTTACAAGCGCTAAAGTTCACTAGCACAGGCAATCCAGAGGTAGCAACCCCTCTAGGTTAGAGAATTGGAGAAAGGTTTCGACTTATTAAGGTGTTCTGAAGAAGAAAAGGTAACATTTGTGGTGTACTAGCTACAGGGTAATGCTAGCTCCTAGTGGGAAGGTACTTAGAGGAGAATCTTTCCTGAAGGCACGGTTCTTATGTGGATCCCTTCATAGAAGCCTTGCAAGGAAAATACTTCTCTCATACGCAAGGGAGCATAAGATGGCTGAGTTTTAGCGACTTTGTCAAAACTATCTATTAGTTCATTAGTATGAGGTAAAGTTTACTGAATTATTTCAGTACGTGCCGAGATGAGTTGAAGACCCAAATCGAAAGGGTAAGAAGATTCCGGGATGGATTAAAGATGAAATCAAGAACCAGCTGGTGTGATGAGCTTCATGAGAGGCTTAGCTGATTGAGAGGAATATTGTCGAGTTTACAATCGCATCTGGATCGTGATTTGCTCCTACCTGAGATAATCATCGATTCGGGAAGGGACCAATGACTGGAGGAAAGTACCCCATCCCTCCTAACAGGAAGAGTGGCATTGGGAAACCGGTATATAACTCTAATGCCACGTGTTGATTTTATGGAAGAAGGCATGGGAATGGCTCTTGCCCAAGCAAGACTAGAGCCTATTTTAATTGCGGACACCAAGGCCACATTTCAAGGAATTGTCCTCAATGTGGAATGCCACCTCAACAGCCCCAAATGGACAACAAGCTAGGAACGCTCCATAGAATAATTTGAACTAGCACAAGTGCAAGGAAGGGTATATGCTATGGCAAGGAGGCGTGATCACAGGTACGGTCTCTTTATGTGATCATGTTGTTTACGTATTATTTGATTCGGGGGCTTTGCATACATTATGTCTAAATAGTTTGTTAAGTTAGTGGGGCTTAAACCAGAACCTTTGGAAGTGATTCTTTGTGTTACCACCCCACTAAGATAAAGCAATGGTTACGATAGGGTGCCCATACTGTAAATTAGTTGTTGATGGTAGAGAAGAAGTGATAGACTTGGCGGTATTAGCGATGTATGACTTTGATGTCATCATTAGAATGGATTGGCTCACCAAGCAACGAGTTATAATGGATTGTTATTGTTAGGTAATCCAGTTGAATCCATTGAATCATGCAAGTTATGAGTTTGTGGGAAGCAAAGGAGGAACCTCAATCCCTTTAATTTCATCGTTTGAAATAATCAAGCTATGGATGGAGGATGTCAAGGTTTTCTAGCGACCGTGATTAATTCGTTGGTTGAGGAGCCAAGGCTAGAGGACATAACTATGTTTTATAACTTTTCATATGTCTTTCTAAAGAAATTGCCGGGATTACCGCCTGAAAGAAAGATTGATTTTGTGATTGAGTTGTCCCTTGGGACAGAGCCAATCTCTAAAGCACCTTATAGAATGTTGTTATCAGAATTAAAGGAACTGAAGGTGCATATGCAAGAGTTGCTACATAAAGGATTCATTCATCCTAGTTCATTACCATGGGGAGCGCCTATGGTATTCGTGAGGAAGAAGGATGGTTTGTTGCGCTTCTGCATCGACTATCAACAGTTGAATCAAGTGACCATCAAGAACAAGTATCTGTTGCCAAGTATAGATGACTTGTTTGATCAATGGCAATGGGCTTTGATATTATCTAAGATAGACTTGAGGACGGGCTACCATCAATTGAGGATTAAGAAGGCAGACACATCAAAAATGGCATTCCATACGTGATATGGCCACTATGAGTTTACAGTGATGCCGTTTGATTTGACAAATGCCCTACCTACTTTCATGGATTTAATGAACCAAGTGTTCAAAGTGTACCTCAATCAATTCTTCATAGTGTTCATCGTCGACATTCTTGTGTACTCAAAAAGCCCTGAGGAGCATGAGCAACATTTAAGTATGCTTTTGCTAACCTTAAGAAAATACGCACCATACGCAAAGTTTACTAAGTGCGAGTCCAGGCTCAATTGAGTAAGTTTTCTGGTCATGTTATCTATGGGGAAGGAATTTCAGTGGACCAAGCTAAGATTGAAGCGGTCATGAACTGGACAAGATCGGCAACTATGGCTGAGGTTCGATGCTTTCTAGGTCTGGCGGGCTATTATAAGCGATTCGTGGCAAGGTTCTTTGTGATTGCTACTCCTTTGACACGTCTACTGAATAAAGAAGTAAAGTTTGAATGAATAGATAATGCGAGAGGAGGTTTGAGAACTCAAGCACAAGCCGACCACTGCCCCAATGTTAATGATACTATCTGGTCCTGGAGGGTATGAGATATATAGTGACGCGTGTTTTAAAGGGTTAGGATGAGTTCTTATGCAACATGGAGGAGTGGTTACTTATGTGTCTCAACAACTAAGGCCTAATGAGTTAAACTACCCGATTCATGACTTGGAATTAGTGGCAATCATCTTTGCCCTAAAAATTTAGAGGTACTAGTTGTGTGGGGAAAAGTTTTAGATTTTACGGACCACCAAAATCTGAAGTACTTGTTTTCTTAGAAGGAATTGAACATGAGACTGCGTCGATGGATAGAACTTCTAAAGGTCTATTATACGACAAACAAGTATCACCCTAGAAAGGCTAACAAGATAGTGGACGTGCTCAATTGGAAGTTTGTCATCGTGCACATGATGATTAAGGAATGGACTCTACTCGAGGGATACGAGATTTAGAGTTCAAATTTGAGGTAGGCCATCTCTCATGTATGTTGGCTACACTAAAGATTGGACTAGAAGTGCAAGCTAAAATTAAGGCATTATGGTTAGCATATCCTTAGATTCAAAAAATTCTACAAAGCATAAAAATATGGAAATCGAGGATGAGATTCTGTTAGAAGCACATAGCAGCAATTATAGCATTTAACCCAGTAGTACAAAGATGTATCAAAATCTACAACAACATTACTAGTAGAATGGTAAAAAAGTTGATATAGCCAAGCATGTAGTGAAGTACCTGATGTGTCAGCAAGTGAAAGCGTAGCATTGCAAACCAGGTAGATTGCTACAACCACTCAAGATTCCAGCATGGAAATGGGAATATATCACAATGAATTTCATGATGGGTCTACTAAGGAGTCAGAGAGGTAATGACTGTATTTGAGTCGTAGTTGGTAGACTGACCAAGTCTGTGCATTTCATTGCCATATGAAAGGATTTTTCCATGGATAGATATGCTGAATTGTATGTACGTCAGATAGTTTGTCTCCATGGAGTACCAATGATGATTATTTCAAATCAAGATCCCAAGTTCACCACTACACTTTGGAAAAGTCTTCAAAGTGCCATGGGAATGAAATTACAGTATAGCACAACTTATCATTCACAAATAGATGGGCAATCCAATAGAATGATTCAAACTCTCAAAGATATGTTGTGAACTTGCGTCTTGGATTTCAAGGGAAGTTGGGAAGGACAACTGCATCTCATTGAGTTCGTTATAACAATAGCTATCAACAGTGCATGAACTCCATTATGTTGGGATGAGGTTGTAGAAAGGAGGATTACTAGTTTGGAATTGATACAGTAATCAATTGAAGTAGTTAACATCATCAGAGAAAGACTTAAGATAGCCCAAAGCAGTCAGAAAAGCTATGTAAATAAGCAACGAAGGTCTTTGAAATTTCAAGTCAGTGATCACATCTTCCTCAGAGTGTCACCGATGTCAGGAACGTCGTGGTTTGGCAAGAAAGGGAAGTTAAGCCCAAGATATGTCAAGCGTTTGAAATTTTTGGGAGAATTGGAGTTTTGGCATATTGTCTGAAGTTGGCTCAAGTACATGATGTCTTCTACGTGTCCATGCAAGAAAATATGAGCCTAATCTAACCAATACGTTGAATTGTGAAGAAATAGACGTGGATGATAGGGCCTCATACATGGAAAGGCCAATTGAATAGAAGACAGGAAAGATCAAGTGTTGCGGAGCAAGATGATCCCTTTGGTTAAGGTGATTTGGAAACATCATGGAATGGAAGGAGCTAATTGAGAAAGCGAAGAAATGATGAGACGGCGGTACCCCCATCTTTTTGAATAGTATGGTTGTTGTAAATTTTGAGAACGAAATTTCTTTAAGGGGAAGAGTTGTGACAACCTCAAATTCGACTCTATTTTGAGTGTGATGAAATGATGATTTCAATCGATGCACTTTTAGTAATTCTTGATTTGAATTAATCATCCATGAGAGACTAATCAATAGGGAAATGCTATTAGGGAATTATGTATGCTCAACCTAAGACCTCATCCATGGATTGACAATTTCGACCATAAGGATTGACGAGAGACAATTTTTGGCAATTATAGACCGATCCAAGAATGGTTATAGAATGTTTTGTCAATGATATACAATCGGATCGTGGAAGATTCCGCTTGACCATTTTATAGGTTGCAAATGATCCGAAGCCAATTCCTAATGATCTTGTACATCGGAACTAGTGATTGATCCCTCACAATTACATGATAACTAAGGTTGTCCATGGCTCAAGAAAGCTTGAACATGGTTTTGTGTCAAATCAACCACTGGTCAAATATATGTAACTCCTAAAAGCCGCTCATTAGCTTGAGATATACTAAAGTTGTGATCAATTGATTTCTACCATGAATTAGAATTTAGATTTGGATATTGAACCTTTGAGCATTTCATGACTAAACTATTGGACTCGCCTCATTAGTCCACTTGTTTATCGGTTTGCTCAAAAACTCTCGAAAAAACGGTTATTGTATCGAGATTGGAGCCTGCAAGGAAGTTAGTCTGGCCGACGGCCCATTGGGCTCAAGTCGAATAAGGTTCGGCCAAGTAGGCCTAGGATAAGCCCAAGTGAGCCCAATGAAGCCCAATAAGTTTTCTAAAGCCCAATCCTAATTCTTTCATGCCCAAATTCGATTTATGCAAACCAATACGAAATGCTAACCTATATGCATGTATAGTAATTTGTATTATACTATGGGAAATTACCATTTTTCCTTTGATGGGAATTTACCAAAATGCCCTTCTTGTATTTATGTTCATGAGACAAAAGCCATTATGGATGAAGACTTTTGGGGCAAAGCATCAATCTAGATCTGACCTTGGCTTGAACTTGAGACGATTGTTGTTGACACCTGATTTTTAATGACCTTTTCTCTTTTAAAATTAATAGAAAACTTATAAAAATTCATAAAATTAAAAAAATCAACTTTGGAAGCCTTGGCCAAGTCAAGGAACCATTAAAAAATAATTTTCCATATTTTCAGTATTTTCAGCATTTTTTTTTTGAAAATTCATAAAAAAAATCAAGAAAAAATGAGAAAATTGAAAAATAAACTTTGGAAGCCTTGGCCAAGTCTAAGGAACCATTTTTGAACAAAAAATAATTTTTCATATTTTCAGTATTTTTCAGCATTTTTATTATCGAAAATTCGTAGAAAATCAAGAAAAAATGAGAAAATTGAAAAATCAACTTTGGAAGCCTTTGCCAAGTCTAAGGAATAATTTTAAAAAAAATGATTTTCCATATTTTCAGTATTTTTCAACATTTTTATTTTTGAAAATTCATAGAAAATCAAGAAAAAATGAGAAAATTACAAAATCAACTTTCAAAGCCTTGGCTAGCCTAGACAACCATTTTTGAACAAAAATTTTTTTCCTATTTTTCCATTTTTAATATTTTTCAGAAATTAGAAAAATATGTAAAAATTTATTAAAAAAAATAACATTTAGGCCACTTTTTGTCACGCATTCGGATCAAAAAGGCAGATATACAGGGCAGTTAACCTCGTTCGCATTAGTGCAGATTTTGATTGGAAAAATGAAGAAATGTCTATGGAATTTGCTTTATTTCATCGTGGTGGGATCAATCATTGAGTCTAGCGTGCACGATTGTCACTTTCTTGGAATCATGATGAAAGAAGAGAGGGGGGTCCTGGTGGTGCGCTGAAAGGAGGAGAAAGAATTCTTCACCGTCACTCTCCAGAGACAAAAGAAAAGGGGGGGTTTGGGGCACTAAGAATTTTTTTTAAACACACCATCATGGGAAGAGAAAAGAAGGCCACATGATGAGGACAATTAGCAGTCCAAAACAGCAAGAAAGATGGGGAAAAAAAAGGAAAAAAAAAGATGATGCGTGGATGAAAGTTCAGACACGAAGGAAATGGAAAAGATGGAGGATGGTCTGTATGTTCGTCTGGTTGGGCACTTGAGAAGTTCTCAAGAAAAAAGAAAAGAAAAGAGGGGCAAGTTACACAAGTTCGACCACGCTTCGCTCCCATTGCTCGCAAGGTGCTCCCATCAACATCGAACTAGATTCGTGCCACCGTCATCCCTCACCATCGCGATGCGCCATCCCGTCACGTCAAGCAAGAAGAACGCGCGCGACCACCATTGACGGAGCTATGACTCGAAACTTTTGAGACTTCGTCGTCGACATTCGGACGTCACCGAATCTTCAAAATCATGTCCAAAAGCTTTGTGAAGTCAAGACAAACCGCCCAAACTCTCTGGATCTCTGTTTCATGCCTGAAAAATGTAAGTGTCATGGATGAGTTCTCGAGGTCCGCCCATGGCAGATCTTTGATTCTTTCACATTTCTTCGTAAAAATTAGTTGATTCTCGCCTAAAGGACTTCCTAATCCTGGCTTTTTTGCATGAAAATCGAGTTCCCCTCCCCAAATCTCTGGGTTCGTCACGAGCTCCTCAGTATTGTTCTCGGCATCCTCAAGCCCTGAGCTTGAGTAGGTAAGTCTACTCGTACTCCTCAGGTAGTTCTTGATATATCTGTTCGCAAGTTTAACATCGAAGATAGGAGATTCAAATTGCCGGAAATTTAGCTCGTGGCCGACGTTGTTTAGGAGGATTTAGGCTAGTTTTCGTGCTAAATCGAAGATATAATTCATATATGCTGATGTAGATTAGGTTTAGATGGAAACGGGAGCTCGAAATGAACATTCTAGGCCTCGGTTATGATTTCCGACGAGTTCACCGGAAATATTGGCCGGCTGGCGACCTGCCGGTCATCTTCTCCGACGAGGGGTTGGCTAGTCAATATGGGTTGACTAGTCAACGATTTATTTTTATTTTTTAAAAAAATAAAGCAATAAGAAAAGAATAAAAAATAGAAACAAAAGAAACAAAAATAATAATAATAAGAGAAAGACAAAAAAAAAACGAAAGAAAATACAAGGGGCCTATGTCTGAAAGTTAGGGATGTCCTTACTTTCTTCATTCATATTTTTCTTGGTGAAGCCCACTACCATGGCATCCAAAAGTCCTTGTATTAGTCAGCAACACTTGCTGTCCATAATTGCATAGGACATGTTTTGTCTGCCTTTAGCTCAGAAGATGCCACAGTGGTGTGGTGTCTCCCTTTGGCTATTAAACAAACCCAGCTACTTCAATTCTTAGTTGCAGTGTAGAAATTTCAGCCACAATCCTACTGCTCGAATCAAGAGCCATCATCGCAAGGTCCAAGAAGTCCTATCATACTGGCCGTACCACAAGTTGCTATTCCACTGGTCCATCCTTCCCAAGCCGGTCCGAAGAGTCAATGTTTGATCTGTAAGATTTGGTGCAAGCTTACATTGGAAGGACAATTTTACGATATCAGGTATAATCCCCGATTTGAATGTTTTTGATATTTGAATTGCCTATTTTTGCATGAATTGATATATCCAATTGCATATTCTAAAAATTTCATTCCGAGATTAGATAATTGATTGTCCTTTTGAATTTTCTAAATATCTTGCAATATAATAATTGTCTCATTGGGAAGCTTGGTACCGGAATGGCATTAGTTAAAAAATTAATGTAACCAAGTCCGGAACTTAAAATTTTTTGGTTCATAGAAGAAATTTAGTTCTCCCACTAATTTACTTAAGTTTCTAATCAATCTACCAAAAAAATGATTAATGGTGGCTCCGAAAATTTAAAATCTTTTGTAAGATAATCATTTGAACCATAAGTCATTATTGATGGAACTTGTGAGAGTTCAAGCTAAATTAATTGATCTAATTAATTAATTTGATAATCCATTAACCTAAGAATTGGAAAATCTGAATTTTAGGTCGTGATAGCTTGGCGACTCCACTGGGGAATACTTGAACTTTTTAAAAGTTTAAGGAGGACTTAGGCTAGAAAATTTTTCGTGAAAAAAAAAAAATCACTTGGTTTGGCAATCTTGGTTGAATTCTAATCAGTAGGTGTTAAATGGTCTTGCAAAATGGGAGTCCTAAGGGGAGGAGTCTGTGGCTAACCTTTATTTTTAGGTTTGGTGAAAGGGGAATTTGATTTTAATTCTTTAAATAAAATCAAATTCCCCTTTCACCAAACCTAAAAAATAAAGGGTTAGCCACAGACTCCTCCCCTTAGGACTCCCATTTTGCAAGACCATTTAACACCTACTGATTAGAATTCAACCAAGATTGCCAAACCAAGTGATTTTTTTTTTTCACGAAAATTTTCTAGCCTAAGTCCTCCTTAAACTTTTAAAAAGTTCAAGTATTCCCAGTGGAGTCGCCAAGCTATCACGACCTAAAATTCAGATTTTCCAATTCTTAGGTTAATGGATTATCAAATTAATTAATTAGATCAATTAATTTAGCTTGAACTCTCACAAGTTCCATCAAATAATGACTTATGGTTCAAATGATTATCTTACAAAAGATTTTTAAATTTTCGGAGCCACCATTAATCATTTTTTGGTAGATTGATTAGAAACTTAAGTAAATTAGTGGGAGAACTAAATTTCTTCTATGAACCAAAAAATTTTAAGTTCCGGACTTGGTTACATTAATTTTTTAACTAATGCCATTCCGGGGTACCAAGCTTCCCAATGAGACAATTATTATATTGCAAGATATTTAGAAAATTCAAAAGGACAATCAATTATACTAATCTCGGAATGAAATTTTTAGAATATGCAATTGGATATATCAATTCATGCAAAAATAGGCAATTCAAATATCAAAAACATTCAAATCGGGGATTATACCTGATATCGTAAAATTGTCCTTCCAATGTAAGCTTGCACCAAATCTTACAGATCAAACATTGACTCTTCGGACCGGCTTGGAAGGATGGACCAGTGGAATAGCAACTTGTGGTACGGCCAGTATGATAGGACTTCTTGGACCTTGCGATGATGGCTCTTGATTCGAGCAGTAGGATTGTGGCTGAAATTTCTACACTGCAACTAAGAATTGAAGTAGCTGGTTTGTTTAATAGCCAAAGGGAGACACCACACCACTGTGGCATCTTCTGAGCTAAAGGCAGACAAAACATGTCCTATGCAATTATGGACAGCAAGTGTTGCTGACTAATACAAGGACTTTTGGATGCCATGGTAGTGGGCTTCACCAAGAAAAATATGAATGAAGAAAGTAAGGACAATCCCTAACTTTCAGACATAGGCCCCTTGTATTTTCTTTTCGTTTTTTTTTTGTCCTTTCTCTTATTATTATTATTTTTGTTTCTTTTGTTTCTATTTTTATTCTTTTCTTATTGCTTTATTTTTTAAAAAAATAAAAATAAATCGTTGACTAGTCAACCCATATTGACTAGCCAACCCCTCGTCGGAGAAGATGACCGGCAGGTCGCCAGCCGGCCAATATTTCCGGTGAACTCGTCGGAAAATCATAACCGAGGCCTAGAATGTTCATTTCGAGCTCCCGTTTCCATCTAAACCTAATCTACATCAGCATATATGAATTATATCTTCGATTTAGCACGAAAACTAGCCTAAATCCTCCTAAACAACGTCGGCCACGAGCTAAATTTCCGGCAAATTTGAATCTCCTATCTTCGATGTTAAACTTGCGAACAGATATATCAAGAACTACCTGAGGAGTACGAGTAGACTTACCTACTCAAGCTCAGGGCTTGAGGATGCCGAGAACAATACTGAGGAGCTCGTGACGAACCCAGAGATTTGGGGAGGGGAACTCGATTTTCATGCAAAAAAGCCAGGATTAGGAAGTCCTTTAGGCGAGAATCAACTAATTTTTACGAAGAAATGTGAAAGAATCAAAGATCTGCCATGGGCGGACCTCGGAGAACTCATCCATGACACTTACATTTTTCAGGCATGAAACAGAGATCCAGAGAGTTTGGGCGGTTTGTCTTGACTTCACAAAGCTTTTGGACATGATTTGAAGATTCGGTGACGTCCGAATGTCGACGACGAAGTCTCAAAAGTTTCGAGTCATAGCTCCGTCAATGGTGGTCGCGCGCGTTCTTCTTGCTTGACGTGACGGGATGGCGCATCGCGATGGTGAGGGATGACGGTGGCACGAATCTAGTTCGATGTTGATGGGAGCACCTTGCGAGCAATGGGAGCGAAGCGTGGTCGAACTTGTGTAACTTGCCCCTCTTTTCTTTTCTTTTTTCTTGAGAACTTCTCAAGTGCCCAACCAGACGAACATACAGACCATCCTCCATCTTTTCCATTTCCTTCGTGTCTGAACTTTCATCCACGCATCATCTTTTTTTTTCCTTTTTTTTCCCCATCTTTCTTGCTGTTTTGGACTGCTAATTGTCCTCATCATGTGGCCTTCTTTTCTCTTCCCATGATGGTGTGTTTAAAAAAAATTCTTAGTGCCCAAACCCCCCCTTTTCTTTTGTCTCTGGAGAGTGACGGTGAAGAATTCTTTCTCCTCCTTTCAGCGCACCACCAGGACCCCCCTCTCTTCTTTCATCATGATTCCAAGAAAGTGACAATCGTGCACGCTAGACTCAATGATTGATCCCACCACGATGAAATAAAGCAAATTCCATAGACATTTCTTCATTTTTCCAATCAAAATCTGCACTAATGCGAACGAGGTTAACTGCCCTGTATATCTGCCTTTTTGATCCGAATGCGTGACAAAAAGTGGCCTAAATGTTATTTTTTTTAATAAATTTTTACATATTTTTCTAATTTCTGAAAAATATTAAAAATGGAAAAATAGGAAAAAAATTTTTGTTCAAAAATGGTTGTCTAGGCTAGCCAAGGCTTTGAAAGTTGATTTTGTAATTTTCTCATTTTTTCTTGATTTTCTATGAATTTTCAAAAATAAAAATGTTGAAAAATACTGAAAATATGGAAAATCATTTTTTTAAAAATTATTCCTTAGACTTGGCAAAGGCTTCCAAGTTGATTTTTCAATTTTCTCATTTTTTCTTGATTTTCTACGAATTTTCGATAATAAAAATGCTGAAAAATACTGAAAATATGAAAAATTATTTTTTGTTCAAAAATGGTTCCTTAGACTTGGCCAAGGCTTCCAAAGTTTATTTTTCAATTTTCTCATTTTTTCTTGATTTTTTTTATGAATTTTCAAAAAAAAAATGCTGAAAAATACTGAAAATATGGAAAATTATTTTTTAATGGTTCCTTGACTTGGCCAAGGCTTCCAAAGTTGATTTTTTTAATTTTATGAATTTTTATAAGTTTTCTATTAATTTTAAAAGAGAAAAGGTCATTAAAAATCAGGTGTCAACAACAATCGTCTCAAGTTCAAGCCAAGGTCAGATCTAGATTGATGCTTTGCCCCAAAAGTCTTCATCCATAATGGCTTTTGTCTCATGAACATAAATACAAGAAGGGCATTTTGGTAAATTCCCATCAAAGGAAAAATGGTAATTTCCCATAGTATAATACAAATTACTATACATGCATATAGGTTAGCATTTCGTATTGGTTTGCATAAATCGAATTTGGGCATGAAAGAATTAGGATTGGGCTTTAGAAAACTTATTGGGCTTCATTGGGCTCACTTGGGCTTATCCTAGGCCTACTTGGCCGAAACCTTATTCGACTTGAGGCCCAATGGGCCGTCGGCCAGACTAACTTCCTTGCAGGCTCCAAATCTCGATACAATAACCGTTTTTCGAGAGTTTTGAGCAAACCGATAAACAAGTGGACTAATGAGGCGAGTCCAATAGTTTAGTCATGAAATGCTCAAAGGTTCAATATCCAAATCTAAATTCTAATTCATGGTAGAAATCAATTGATCACAACTTTAGTATATCTCAAGCTAATGAGCGGCTTTTAGGAGTTACATATATTTGACCAGTGGTTGATTTGACACAAAACCATGTTCAAGCTTTCTTGAGCCATGGACAACCTTAGTTATCATGTAATTGTGAGGGATCAATCACTAGTTCCGATGTACAAGATCATTAGGAATTGGCTTCGGATCATTTGCAACCTATAAAATGGTCAAGCGGAATCTTCCACGATCCGATTGTATATCATTGACAAAACATTCTATAACCATTCTTGGATCGGTCTATAATTGCCAAAAATTGTCTCTCGTCAATCCTTATGGTCGAAATGTCAATCCATGGATGAGGTCTTAGGTTGAGCATACATAATTCCCTAATAGCATTTCCCTATTGATTAGTCTCTCATGGATGATTAATTCAAATCAAGAATTACTAAAAGTGCATCGATTGAAATCATCATTTCATCACACTCAAAATAGAGTCGAATTTGAGGTTGTCACAACTCTTCCCCTTAAAGAAATTTCGTTCTCAAAATTTACAACAACCATACTATTCAAAAAGATGGGGGTACCGCCGTCTCATCATTTCTTCGCTTTCTCAATTAGCTCCTTCCATTCCATGATGTTTCCAAATCACCTTAACCAAAGGGATCATCTTGCTCCGCAACACTTGATCTTTCCTGTCTTCTATTCAATTGGCCTTTCCATGTATGAGGCCCTATCATCCACGTCTATTTCTTCACAATTCAACGTATTGGTTAGATTAGGCTCATATTTTCTTGGCATGGACACGTAGAAGACATCATGTACTTGAGCCAACTTCAGACAATATGCCAAAACTCCAATTCTCCCAAAAATTTCAAACGCTTGACATATCTTGGGCTTAACTTCCCTTTCTTGCCAAACCACGACGTTCCTGACATCGGTGACACTCTGAGGAAGATGTGATCACTGACTTGAAATTTCAAAGACCTTCGTTGCTTATTTACATAGCTTTTCTGACTGCTTTGGGCTATCTTAAGTCTTTCTCTGATGATGTTAACTACTTCAATTGATTACTGTATCAATTCCAAACTAGTAATCCTCCTTTCTACAACCTCATCCCAACATAATGGAGTTCATGCACTGTTGATAGCTATTGTTATAACGAACTCAATGAGATGCAGTTGTCCTTCCCAACTTCCCTTGAAATCCAAGACGCAAGTTCACAACATATCTTTGAGAGTTTGAATCATTCTATTGGATTGCCATCTATTTGTGAATGATAAGTTGTGCTATACTGTAATTTCATTCCCATGGCACTTTGAAGACTTTTCCAAAGTGTAGTGGTGAACTTGGGATCTTGATTTGAAATAATCATCATTGGTACTCCATGGAGACAAACTATCTGACGTACATACAATTCAGCATATCTATCCATGGAAAAATCCTTTCATATGGCAATGAAATGCACAGACTTGGTCAGTCTACCAACTACGACTCAAATACAGTCATTACCTCTCTGACTCCTTAGTAGACCCATCATGAAATTCATTGTGATATATTCCCATTTCCATGCTGGAATCTTGAGTGGTTGTAGCAATCTACCTGGTTTGCAATGCTACGCTTCACTTGCTGACACATCAGGTACTTCACTACATGCTTGGCTATATCAACTTTTTTACCATTCTACTAGTAATGTTGTTGTAGATTTTGATACATCTTTGTACTACTGGGTTAAATGCTATAATTGCTGCTATGTGCTTCTAACAGAATCTCATCCTCGATTTCCATATTTTATGCTTTGTAGAATTTTTGAATCTAAGGATATGCTAACCATAATGCCTTAATTTTAGCTTGCACTTCTAGTCCAATCTTTAGTGTAGCCAACATACATGAGAGATGGCCTACCTCAAATTTGAACTCTAAATCTCGTATCCCTCGAGTAGAGTCCATTCCTTAATCATCATGTGCACGATGACAAACTTCCAATGAGCACGTCCACTATCTTGTTAGCCTTTCTAGGGTGATACTTGTTGTCGTAGTAATAGACCTTTAGAAGTTCTATCCATCGACGCAGTCTCATGTTCAATTCCTTCTAAGAAAACAAGTACTTCAGATTTTGGTGGTCCGTAAAAATCTAAAACTTTTCCCCACACAACTAGTACCTCTAAATTTTTAGGGCAAAGATGATTGCCACTAATTCCAAGTCATGAATCGGGTAGTTTAACTCATTAGGCCTTAGTTGTTGAGACACATAAGTAACCACTCCTCCATGTTGCATAAGAACTCATCCTAACCCTTTAAAACACGCGTCACTATATATCTCATACCCTCCAGGACCAGATAGTATCATTAACATTGGGGCAGTGGTCGGCTTGTGCTTGAGTTCTCAAACCTCCTCTCGCAATTATCTATTCATTCAAACTTTACTTCTTTATTCAGTAGACGTGTCAAAGGAGTAGCAATCACAAAGAACCTTGCCACGAATCGCTTATAATAGCCCGCCAGACCTAGAAAGCATCGAACCTCAGCCATAGTTGCCGATCTTGTCCAGTTCATGACCGCTTCAATCTTAGCTTGGTCCACTGAAATTCCTTCCCATAGATAACATGACCAAGAAAACTTACTCAATTGAGCCTGGACTCGCACTTAGTAAACTTTGCGTATGGTGCGTATTTTCTTAAGGTTAGCAAAAGCATACTTAAATGTTGCTCATGCTCCTCAGGGCTTTTTGAGTACACAAGAATGTCGACGATGAACACTATGAAGAATTGATTGAGGTACACTTTGAACACTTGGTTCATTAAATCCATGAAAGTAGGTAGGGCATTTGTCAAATCAAACGGCATCACTGTAAACTCATAGTGGCCATATCACGTATGGAATGCCATTTTGATGTGTCTGCCTTCTTAATCCTCAATTGATGGTAGCCCGTCCTCAAGTCTATCTTAGATAATATCAAAGCCCATTGCCATTGATCAAACAAGTCATCTATACTTGGCAACAGATACTTGTTCTTGATGGTCACTTGATTCAACTGTTGATAGTCGATGCAGAAGCGCAACAAACCATCCTTCTTCCTCACGAATACCATAGGCGCTCCCCATGGTAATGAACTAGGATGAATGAATCCTTTATGTAGCAACTCTTGCATATGCACCTTCAGTTCCTTTAATTCTGATAACAACATTCTATAAGGTGCTTTAGAGATTGGCTCTGTCCCAAGGGACAACTCAATCACAAAATCAATCTTTCTTTCAGGCGGTAATCCCGGCAATTTCTTTAGAAAGACATATGAAAAGTTATAAAACATAGTTATGTCCTCTAGCCTTGGCTCCTCAACCAACGAATTAATCACGGTCGCTAGAAAACCTTGACATCCTCCATCCAATAGCTTGATTATTTCAAACGATGAAATTAAAGGGATTGAGGTTCCTCCTTTGCTTCCCACAAACTCATAACTTGCATGATTCAATGGATTCAACTGGATTACCTAACAATAAACAATCCATTATAACTCGTTGCTTGGTGAGCCAATCCATTCTAATGATGACATCAAAGTCATACATCGCTAATACCGCCAAGTCTATCACTTCTTCTCTACCATCAACAACTAATTTACAGTATGGGCACCCTATCGTAACCATTGCTTTATCTTTAGTGGGGTGGTAACACAAAGAATCACTTCAAAGGTTCTGGTTTAAGCCCCACTAACTTAACAAACTATTTAGACATAAATGTATGCAAAGCCCCCGAATCAAATAATACGTAAACAACATGATCACATAAAGAGACCGTACCTGTGATCACGCCTCCTTGCCATAGCATATACCCTTCCTTGCACTTGTGGCTAGTTCAAATTATTCTATGGAGCGTTCCTAGCTTGTGTCCCATTTGGGGCTGTTGAGGTGGCATTCCACATTGAGGACAATTCCTTGAAATGTGGCCTTGGTGTCCGCAATTAAAATAGGCTCTAGTCTTGCTTGGGCAAGAGCCATTCCCATGCCTTTCTTCCATAAAATCAACACGTGGCATTAGAGTTATATACCGGTTTCCCAATGCCACTCTTCCTGTTAGGAGGGATGGGGTACTTTCCTCCAGTCATTGGTCCCTTCCCGAATCGATGATTATCTCAGGTAGGAGCAAATCACGATCCAGATGCGATTGTAAACTCGACAATATTCCTCTCAATCAGCTAAGCCCTCTCATGAAGCTCATCACACCAGCTGGTTCTTGATTTCCATCTTTAATCCATCCCGGAATCTTCTTACCCTTTCGATTTGGTCTTCAACTCATCTCGGCACGTACTGAAATAATTCAGTAAACTTTACCTCATACTAATGAACTAATAGATAGTTTTGACAAAGTCGCTAAAACTCAGCCATCTTATGCTCCCTTGCGTAGTGAGAGAAGTATTTTCCTTGCAAGGCTTCTATGAAGGGATCCACATAAGAACCGTGCCTTCAGGAAAGATTCTCCTCTAAGTACCTTCCCACTAGGAGCTAGCATTACCCTGTAGCTAGTACACCACAAATGTTACCTTTTCTTCTTCAGAACACCTTAATAAGTCGAAACCTTTCTCCAATTCTCTAACCTAGAGGGGTTGCTACCTCTGGATTGCCTGTGCTAGTGAACTTTAGCGCTTGTAACTTAGAATGAACTTCAGCGATTGTAACTTTAGAAATTGCTGAACTAGTTTGCGCATTATTGGCTGAACTAGTTTGCGCATTAT
>JAGVVM010018168.1:0-12451 GCA_019149425.1 Psidium friedrichsthalianum
ATTATTATTTTTTTTAGCATTTTTTTTGAAATTTGTTTTGAATTTTGAATCTTTTTAGAGGGATTTTTTTCCTATTATCTGTCCTATTTTCTAATATTTTTTCTATTCTTTTCTAAAATTTCAACGACCTTTAGTTTTTAAACAATTTTTGAATTTTATAAAAATTTCTATGATTTTTTTGCAATGTTTTATTGCTTTTTTACTATTATTATTTTTTTAATTTTTTTTGACTGGGTCGGTTCGGGTTACCCCTTGCCCGAAGGCGCCGAACCATAAATCCTCCAGGTTAAAACCGACGTCGCATCTGATTTCGCTATATTTTTTATT
Source organism: Psidium friedrichsthalianum (assembly GCA_019149425.1). Lineage (NCBI taxonomy): Eukaryota > Viridiplantae > Streptophyta > Magnoliopsida > Myrtales > Myrtaceae > Psidium > Psidium friedrichsthalianum. Next base: position 328 of record JAGVVM010018168.1, read on the forward strand.
TTTATTTTATTTCTTATTTTATTTTTCTTTTTATTCTGATTTTTATTTGATTTGTTTTCATTTTATTTTTATTTGAATTAGGTTATAAACGGACCGGTCGAAAAATGGAACCGGCCCACTACCAGACCGCGGCTTAAAGGCCCAACGCCCTAACTAGACGCGAAAGACGTAGTTTTTTGGGTTTTTTTTTTTTTGAATTTTCCGGATTTTTCCCTTGCTTTTATTCTATTTTCAGCTTCCCGCCTAAGAATTAATCGTACGCTGATAATCTACCACGTGTCATAATCCTGAGCGTCCGTCCTTCATACCAAATCTACGACCGGATCATAACCTAGACCTAATCCCAGCCGCCATTTATTTTTCATTTAATTTATTCCTTTTTTTACACCCGTTTATTATTATTTTTCTGGATTATCACGACTCAGCACCCCGTGGCCTTTGACCCGGTCAGAATCCCACGTGGCATGCTGACTGTGGCATCGTCTTCCCTTCGTCAGGCCAGGGGTAGACGGACGGGCTGAGGTGCGACGGCTGATGATCCGACGGGTGAAAACACTCCGATTTAGGCTATTTCCAACCGTCGTTCGATTCGCGTCTGACCCCGGATTAGCATATCTAAGAATTGAATCGAGCTATCGCTGGAAAGTTGCATATCAGAGTCATTTACAGCAGCAACCAAGGCGGCTTTAACATCAAACTAGAGGCATAACCATTCAATTCCTTAACATGACATCATAGCGGGATCCGTAGACTTACCTGGTGTCCTGATCAAGCTCTAAATCGCCAGATTGCTTCTAACCATGATCCACGACAGAATAAGCTTAGGGTTTAAGGCTCGGGGTTGGGGTTTACGCTGCGGATTAAATGCAAAATGAAGCGGGGAATAGGGTCAAGGTGAGTAAGAGGAGTAAACGACACGAAAATGGACAGAATTATGCAACGAATCATGACCACCATTGGAGGCCTGAGTTGAAAGCTCAAGTTCGTGATTACCCGTTTATGCACGACGAGCGCGTGAAACTAGTGCGGGGTACCGGAATCTCCTGGGACGTTCCGGTAACCTTCTTGAATGCTGTTTCCAAGTTTGATCCACTCTCTATTTCTCGAATTTCTCAGTTGTCAGCCCCCTATGTTCTTTTCGGCACAACCAAAGTCCCCGAAAATGAACTCCTCCGTTGCCTTTTAAACTCGACTCTGGCATCCCCCCCCCAACTTTTCCCCGAGATTGCTCCCTCAAATCCTGCTCAAATCTCGCCCCCAAAACCAACTTCACAATCTCTCAAATCAATACAAATCGCTCGTTAGGTATTCTCCACTACCCGTTTGACTTGTTTCGCGCGAGGAAGAGCCAGACCTGATTCGTTTGGGTTTCAATGATTGGCGGGTCATCGTGGTCGATCCGCCCCGACCCGACTGACCCGGATGATCAAATTTGTTTACAATGTGGACTCTCCAAACGTCAAATTAAGCGAATTAAAACCCCAAAATTGAGGTTTCTATGCGTGAAATGCTTAGAAAAATGAGGTTTCATCACGACATGAAGATCCCAAGAATTGACCCAAAACCACCAATTTTTGAAATTTTACCCGAGGGGCCAATTTTGCAAATCCACAGTCGTTATGCCTTTTTCTGCAAAATTGTCGGCCACCATTGGATTCAGAAGGTCAAAAACTAGGGGGTTACGTCGTCCCTATTTTCAATTCAGTCCGCCAGAAATGTTTATTTCCTTTTTAGTATTTCAGGACTAATTTTCGACAAAATCAGTTGAAATCCATTTTGTGGTCCTTTCCTCACGAACATGGAGATTCAGAAGGCTTTTTGACTTGATTTTAATTTTAAAAAATAGAGAAGGAGGAACACGACTCTAAGAAATGCAAATTTGAGCTTACAGAGCTAAAATATAATTTCTAGAATTATTTGTATTTATTCTAAAAAATGAAATTAACAAAAAGATACCCCTAATTACAGACAACTAAGTTTCTTTCGAAATTTATTCATGACCACAAAAGTGAAGGGAAAAATGAATAAAAAATATTGAACTATTTTTATGGTAATTTTCCTGGAACTTCGAATAAGTGCTCTTTTTTTATTAAGTTTGTTCTATAATTTTCCTAATTTCTGACAAATATTAAAAATGCAAAAAATAAGGAAATTATTTTTGGCTCAAAAGTTGGTTCCCTGAGGGGGCCAGGCCAAAACCTAAAGGTTCCCAAAGTTGATTTTGTAATTTGTCTGATTTTTTATTTAATTTTTTATGAATTTTTGGACATAATAGGAAGATGGCAAATGTTAGGCGTGAAAATTGCGAATCACATAAGGAAATCTATTGTGAGGGACGTTGGTTTTAGAGTGTGCAAATTGGTTTCGCCTAGGCTACGGGCTGAGGTCCCAAGTTGATTTTCAATTGTTCTGCATTTTTCATACTGGGATTTGTTGTCTATGAATTTTTGAAATAAAAAGAAATTGGTCAAAATATCAATTGTGTTCAACAATTCTCTTTATGCTTGCTTGTTGTGGCAACTGATGGATTATGATGTTGTTGATGCGTTTCTATACTTGTGCGAATATGCCATATCATGGCAGGCTCCCTATGTTCGATTTGCTGATTGCAATCCCGTGGACACCCGCTCATTGAGAGCATGGCATGAGTCACCAGAGCAGTTGACGCGAGAATGGCCCAGAAGGGGCAAGTTGGAGGAGAAAAGGGAGAGCCAACGTAAGCGTTTGAGACCAGTGTGTGTGAAATTGCCTGCATGCACTATTGGGTGAGCCCTGATGGGATTTGGAGTGACAGATGGTGGCATGGTCTATTGGGGACCCGTTATGGCCGATTGAGGCCTGAAGTATGATCCCATTGGGATCCGAGTATGGGGCCGGTTGAGGCGCTGTGTGCATTGCATGGTGGCATCTGATTGACATCTTGTGCCCGTCTGTATAATATGATCTGTGTTGTGATTAATTTGCGATGTAGTGTTTAGCCATGTCGGGGTCGTGGTTGTACGCGGAGGGAGACAGTAGACGTGTAGAGTCTGAACCCTGGACCGTGAACCTTAGTCCATTGGATATGACCGACCCCACTAGTATGGTATACGCTATCCTTCACGTTAGGATTAGTGGTGAGCTTGCTGAGTTTCGACTCACGGGCGGTGGTTGCCCTTCTTTTACAGATCCAGGTCCACCCATGATGGCTGCACCGCCGATGCTTTTTGGACTGCCAGTGCAGATGGATACCGAGATACCCCCCTCCATTTTGATATGCACGCCACTCTGTGGCATAGGCATGTGACCACTGTTTTGGTAGATCAGGGTGGACCTTATCTTGTACCCCATAGATACGAGGCCCTGGTTTAGAGAGGGCCTGTATGGTTTCGAGGGACCTCAGAGAGACTCCCCGATCCCCATGGAGGACGACCCGATCCTGCTAGTTGGCAGCCAGCCGAGTATGGTGGTGAGGTGATCGACCCCGACCCACTGCAAGAGTTTACCGTCCCCCAGGACTTCCGAAGGTGATGGTCACGAGGAGGGTGTGACGCGATGACACAAACGAGGGGACGAGAGGATCCAGAGGAGGACCCAGAGGAGACCGCTGTAGGTGAGGTATCCCGATGAGAGCTCGAGATGGACTGAGTTTATGCTGTACGTGGTTCTAGTCTTTTTGAGAGAGCGTAGCTAGCTTGACCTATAGTGAGGTTTCTTTCTTTTGGGGTCCTGTACCTAACGCTTCATATATAGTATTTATGGTGTATTGGCCTTTTGTAAAGGTGTTCGTGTCTTTGGTCTTTCCAGGCTAACCCTTGAACCTATGCATGGTATGTTTGTTATGAAGGTCACCTAGTGCTTCCGCAGGGTTTTAGATTATTGTTATTTTGCGTTAGCGTCAGAATGGGGGGGTCCCGCATGAGCTGATTCCTGGCGTCGCTACTCGTAGGCCAGGCGTACCAGGATTCGTCGACGTAACAACAGGGTGTGATCGCGTTAATGATTGCTGTTGTGTTTGTATGCCTAGTCGGCTGTTGCGCGCTGCTTGACCATCATGCATTGCACGATATCTGCATCAAAAAGAAAAATGGTTTAAAATGAAGTTGATTTAAAATAAAGATTGGAGGATTTGAAAAGGGCATGCATCATATTTTATTGGGTTGGGTAACCGTCAGCCTGGTATGGGACAGGTCTGACGGGACGTCTAAAAACTGCAATGAAGCGTGGTATGGGACACGTGGAGTGGGATTCTCTCTGGCTGTGGGTGACTAGGACAACTGTTCGCACCAAGAAATGAGGAGGGCGGGGAGTGGTCGCCGGGGCAGAGACCCGATCAAGGAGCGGCTCCTGACAGGCTTCTAGTTGAGGTGGCGAATGGAGTGGCCTAGGTTGTGCATTGTCAGGGTGAGTCTAGGTGTCTTCCTAGTCCAATTGCATTTAAAAGCTGCAGCGAACTTTCCATGCATATTCATGTCAGTAGACGCGACAGTAGACGAAAGCTTGGTTGTTAGTTTTAGGGTTTCAAATTCCTAAATGGAATTTTATTGGATTTAGGTGAGAGTAATTAGCAGGATGAGCAATAGGGGCAGAAGACCCAGTGCTGGAGCGTCGAGTTCAAGGGCTCCTGCACCTGAAGGAGACCCAAGAATTGAAGAGATGATGAGGGTATTAACCGAAGTCAGCAATTTGATGGGTAGGCAAGCTGCTGAGAGAGCTGCCACTGTTGCCCAAGCAGCTGAGGCCGCCTTGGCCGCTGCAAATGGAGCCCATGGGGGCAATGGGCATGGCAATGGAGGACGTCAGACCCATCATATAGTAGAGCAGTTTCTGAAGCTGCAACCCTCGAAGTTTGATGGCACTGGAGGACCTGAAGTAGCTGCCTCGTGGATCGAGCAGCTGGAGAAAGCATTTACAGTGCTTGGATGCACGGATGAAGAGAAGGTCTCACTGGCGACCTATCAGCTCCAGAGCACTGCAGATGACTGGTGGAAGGCCACCCGTGGACGAGTCTTTCCTGATGGCATGAGGCCGAACTGGGCTGCTTTCTGCGCAGCGTTTAATGGCAAGTACTTCTCCGAGGCAGCCCAGGAGAGGAAGATGGAGGAATTCATCAGACTTCGCCAAGGGTCAATGACAGTAGACCAGTATGAAGGCGAGTTTGCCAGACTGTCCAAGTTTGCTCGAAGGCTGATAGAGGACCCGTGGGACAAGGCCAGAAGGTTCAGAGAAGGACTGAGGCCTGAGCTGAAGAGTATGATTATTGCTACTGGGCTGAGGGACTACAACGAGATCTATGAGAGAGCCCTGGCTATAGAACGAGATCTGCAGGAGAAGGCTGCCGCATCTGGATCGCGGTTCATGCCAAATAGGAACTTCAGAGATTTCGGCAAGAGGCCGATGAAGGACAACCGCAGGTTCGTCCCACCTGCGAGGAGGACCTTGGGAAAGCCACCATTTGCTGGAAATCAGAACTGCCGTGACTGTGGCAGAAGGCATGGGAACAGCCCCTGTCCGAAGAAGACGGGAGGATGCTTCAGATGTGGTCAGATGGGGCACATTCAAAGGAACTGCCCGAGGAATGGTCCGAGACCCCAGTTCCAACCGCAGCAGCAGCCGCAGATGGCGAATGCACCTCAAGGGATTCTGAACCGTCCGCCTGCTCAGGGACGAGTATATGCTGTGGCGCGCAAGGATGCTGAGAATGCGCCAGGGGTGATCACAGGTACCGTTTCTCTCTGTGGTCACACCGCTTATGCCTTGTTTGATCCTGGTGCATCCCATTCGTTCATATCTGCACGTTTTGCTGCGTTGGCTGGAATAGAAACTAGACCATTGGATATTGTATTGCATGTGGCCACCCCGTTGAAAGATAAAGTAATTGTTATGTTAGGGTGTAAGGGGTGTGAGATAGCTCTGGGAGATAGAATCGAGAAGATTGACTTAGCTGTCCTGCCCATGTATGATTTTGACTTGATTGTTGGCATGGACTGGTTGGTTAGACATGGAGCAGTTATTGACTGCAGTAGGAGTATAATAAGGCTGAACCCAGTAGATGGGCCTGAGTATGAGTTTAAAGGAAATCGAGGTGGAACCTCAATTCCTTGGATTTCTGCGCTAGAAGCAACCAAGCTGATGGATCAGGGTTGCCTAGGATTCTTGGCATCTGTAATAGATTCGTCGGCTCAAGAGGTGAAGTTGGAGGAGGTGCCTGTAGTAAGGGAATACCCCGATGTGTTTCCTCAAGAATTGCCTGGCTTGCCACCAGAGCGTGAAGTGGAGTTTGTAATTGAGTTGGCACCTGGAACTGAGCCAATCTCAAAAGCACCGTATAGGATGGCACTATCTGAATTGAAAGAGCTGAAGGTGCAGATGCAAGAGCTACTGGATAAAGGATTTATCCGCCCCAGTGCTTCGCCATGGGGAGCTCCGGTGCTGTTCGTTAAGAAGAAGGACGGATCACTAAGGCTGTGTATAGACTACAGACAGCTGAACCAAGTGACGATCAAGAACAAGTATCCCCTGCCAAGGATAGATGACCTGTTTGATCAGCTGGAAGGAGCGTGCGTGTTCTCCAAGATAGACCTAAGGACAGGTTACCACCAGCTAAGGATCAAGAAGGAGGATATCCCGAAGACTGCCTTTAGGACGAGATATGGGCATTACGAGTTCACCGTCATGCCATTTGGGCTGACAAATGCCCCAGCTGCATTCATGGATATGATGAACAGAGTGTTCAAGGAGTTCTTGGATCAATTCGTGATAGTCTTCATCGACGACATCCTGGTGTACTCGAAGAATGCTGAAGACCACGAAGAACACTTGAGGATTGTTCTGCAGACGTTAAGGGAGCACTCACTGTATGCAAAGTTCAGCAAGTGTGAGTTCTGGCTGAACAGAGTGGCGTTTCTTGGACACATTGTATCAGGAGAAGGGATATCAGTGGATCCAGCTAAGATTGAAGCTGTAGAGAAATGGCCAAGGCCAACGACCGTGACTGAAGTAAGAAGTTTCCTTGGATTGGCTGGCTATTACCGACGCTTCGTGGAAAGGTTCTCCGCGATAGCCGCTCCGATGACAAGACTGTTAAAGAAGGAGTCGAAGTTTGAATGGAATGCAAAGTGCGAGGAAAGCTTTCAGGAGCTAAAGGATCGACTGACTTCCGCACCAGTATTGACCATCCCATCCGGACCTGGAGGATTTGAGATTTACAGCGATGCGTCGCTAAGAGGTCTAGGATGTGTCTTGATGCAACATGGACGAGTAGTAGCGTATGCATCTCGACAGCTGAGGCCGCATGAGATGAATTATCCGACGCACGACTTGGAGTTGGCAGCCATAGTGTTCGCATTGAAGATTTGGAGACATTATCTGGTGGGAGAGAAATTCCAGATATACACAGATCACCAGAGTCTAAAGTACCTGTTCTCACAGAAGGAGCTAAACATGAGACAGCGTCGATGGATGGAGTTGCTGAAGGACTATGATTGTGATATTCTATACCATCCAGGAAAGGCGAATAAGGTGGCGGATGCTCTGAGCAGAAAGTCGAGCATCGCGCATATGATGGTTAAAGAATGGACGTTGCTGGAGGAAATCAGAGACTCTGAGTTCAAGGTTGAGGTAGGAAGCCTCTCGAGCTTAATGGCCACACTGCAGATTGAACCCGAGATTCAATTGAGGGTTAAAGAGTTGCAGTCTACGGACCCAGATATTCAGAAGATTGTGACGATGGATGCAGAAGAGAGGAAAGATGATTTCAAGGTGACTGAAGACGGGATAGTGAAGTTTAGAGGACGTCTGTGTGTGCCAAACGACGAAGAGTTGAAGGAAAGAATTCTATCAGAGGCACACAGGAGTAACTACAGTATCCACCCAGGAAGCACGAAGATGTACCAGAACCTGCGACAGCACTACTGGTGGAATGGAATGAAGGTGGATGTGGCTAAGCATGTAGCCAAGTGCTTGACATGTCAGCAGGTGAAGGCGCAACATTGCAAGCCTGGAGGACTATTGCAACCATTGGAGATCCCAGAATGGAAGTGGGAGCATATCACCATGGATTTCGTGACAGGACTGCCAAGGAGTCAGAGAGGAAATGACTCAATTTGGGTGATAGTGGACAGATTGACCAAGTCTGCACATTTTATCGCAGTGCGAAAGGATTCCACATTGGAGAAGCTGGCTGAACTGTACGTGAGGCAGATTGTAAGACTGCATGGAGTGCCAGTAAGCATTGTATCAGATCGAGATCCCCGCTTCACAGCCACATTTTGGAAGAGTCTGCAGGGTGCTCTAGGAACAGAGTTAAGGTTCAGTACAGCCTACCACCCTCAGACTGATGGACAGTCAGAAAGGACTATACAGACTCTGGAGGACATGCTGAGAGCGTGTGTAATCGACTTCAAAGGAGGCTGGGAAGAGCAGTTACACCTAGTGGAGTTCGCCTACAACAACAGCTACCAACAAAGCATTCAGATGGCACCATTTGAAGCGTTGTATGGAAGGGCCTGCAGGACGCCAATTTGTTGGGACGAAGTTGGTGAGAAAAGTATAACAGGCCCAGAATTGGTGCAACAATCAGTAGAGGCAGTCAAGGTGATCAGAGATAGACTGAGGACCGCCCAGAGTAGGCAGAAGAGCTATGCAGACAAGAGACGTAAGCCATTGGAATTTCAAGTTGGAGATCATGTCTTTCTGAAGGTGTCGCCGATGCGAGGATTATCTCGGTTTGGCAAGAAAGGAAAGCTAAGTCCAAGATTCGTTGGGCCATTCGAGATATTGGAGAAGATCGGGACACTGGCTTATCGTCTAGCACTGCCGCCGAACTTGTCGCAGATTCACAACGTGTTTCATGTATCGATGCTGAGGAAGTATGAGCCAGATCCTGGCCATATACTCGATCATGAAGTCATTGAAATGGATGACCGCGTCTCCTACGTGGAAAGGCCAGTAAGGATTGAAGATCGCAAGGAACAAGTGCTCAGGAACAAGACGATTCCATTGGTCAAGGTCATTTGGGAACACCATGGAACCGAAGGAGCCACGTGGGAAAGTGAAGACGAGATGAAGAAGAAATACCCGTACCTGTTTGAATGACCGTTGTAATTTGATTTTGGAGTAGGAACTGGTGTACTGTAAATTTCGAGGACGAAATTTTTATAAGAAGGGAAGAATTGTGACAGTCTGAAAATTCGACCCATTTGTCAGAATTTCTAAATGAATGGAAATACTTCGTTAATACACTCTGGTCGACGCTCACTCAGGATTAGCTACCCTGGGATGACCAACCGAAGGGGAAAGGCTATCTGGGAATTTTTCCCAATCAGCCGCCCGTTGGCTTGAGACTGAGACAGGGTCGGTATTTAATGAAATTGACCACAAAATGAAATCCGACATTGGACAATCGAATTAGTAAGATAAACACAATGAAGAAATGAAGTCAGTTTCAGAAATGTCGACTGAAGGTCAGACAGCCGGTGCACGTCGAGAAGCAAGACGTGAATGGAAAATTACCGAAATGCCCCCGGTAAATGCTCAGACCTTAGAATGAGACTAATTAGGATTTTTGAGAATAGATTCGATAGACCGACACCAAATCCAGTCCAAAATCCGTTCGCGCTCGGGACCCGATCGGTGCATTTGGCACGCAAATCGAGGCAAGTCAAATCAGATGTCACATCAATCGGATGTCACATCAATCATCAATCAATCACATCATGGCACAATTCCAAGGCAATCAATCAAGTCAATCACTCACATCATGTCACTATTCTACCTAACCCACTATAATTTAATTTGAATTATTATAATCTTCCCTCTCTCTCTCCTCTCCCCATTTCGGCCAAACTCTCTCTCTCCTCTCCCTCTCCTCTCTCCTCTCTCGGCCTCTTCCTCGCGCCCGTTCGCCGTCGTCCGCCGCGCCGCCGCCGTCAGCCACCGTCGCCTCCGCCACCATCGGTGAGTCTCTCCCTGTCTTCTTTCTTTTCGTGGCCATAGCCTTGGATGACCCGACCTCACTCTCTCTCTTCTTCTCTCGGTTCCAGCCCGTCCGTCCACCCGTCGTCGTCCGCCGTCGTTCGGACCACCGACGCCACCAACCCTCCTCTCCTTGGTAAGTCTCTTACCCCTTGTCTCCTCATTTCCGTGGCCATGAAGGCCCTTGAACCCCCAAAACCGGCCTGATCTCTCTCCTCTCCCTCTCGGCTTCATCCGCCGTGTAGAACGCCGGCCACCGACCGCCCCATCCCGTCGCCATCCAGCCGTGACCAGCCCCAGGTAAGCAACCCTCTAATCTTGACTTAGGCTAGTTGCATGCATGTGTGATTGGTTGGTATTAGTTGCTAATAAGGTGATTAGTGATGTAATGTGGAATTAAGCCTAATTGGGCTTAGTGAATTGTGTGGTTTGATGGGCCGACCGTGTGGGCCACTTGGGAGAGAGATTGGGCCTTGAAACTAATCTAATGGGCTGGTAATAGTAATGTGAGCGTGTGGACTAATGGGCCTAAGGATTATAATGGGCTTGGGGTTCAATTTAAGCTATTTGGGCCTAAATAACCTAATTGAACCCAAGGTGTTAATGGGCCTTATATGGACGAAATTTACAATTGAATGGGCCCAAATGATGGTTTGAACGTTAAAAGATGAGGCCCAATAATGTACATGGGCCTAGAATGACTAATTGGGCCTAAAATAGGCTAATCGGGCTTAATTGGTTAACTTTAGAAAATGGGCTTGGGCCCTACACGAAATTAATTCTAATTGGGCCTTAAATTCATAATGGACTTAAGATTTAACTAATGGGCCCAAAGTTTGGTTAATGGGCCTTAGAATCTAACTGGGCCTTACTTAATTTAATAAGCCCAACTTGGTTTAATGGGCCTAACCCACTACAATAGACCTTGAACCTTAATGGGCCCAACTTAGTTATGGACTCTGAACCTTATATGGGCCGACTTACCTTAGTGGACTTAATTACCCTTGGGCCTTGGACCGGGCTTAGGGCCCATTTGAACTTGAACCCTCTAATTGGGCCCTGAACCAACTTTGCCTAATTCGACTATAACCAAGGGGTTAATAAAACACTGAATCATTAGTCGTGGGACATTGACTCCTAGGGGACTGATCCGAGTAAATGGGCTTAGGCCGAGTCATCGAGTCGCTGAGGCAAGGATCCTAAGTGATATGGGCTTGGCTAGAGAATTGGCATGAGTTATACTTTGAGTCTGCCTGGCTGGGAAACTGCATTTGGGGTGCTAGCTCTCTTGTAGTTGGATTGATGAACATGTAATTCTTTGATGACCTATTGATATGCACTGTACTGTGTTTATGTGCCACTTCACGCATGCTCTATGTTTGATTGACTGATTGAAATCATGTGGGCCCCGCATTCGTCGAGAGCATGGCATGAGTCACCAGTGATGTGACGTGAGAATGTGCCCTGATGGGAAATAGAGAGAAAAGGGAGACCAACGTAAGGCGTTCGAGACGCAGTGTGTATTTGCAATGGCTGAGAATGAGCCCTGATGGGAATGGAGTGATAGACGGCATGTTCCACTGGGACCCGACATGGCCGACTGAGGCCTGATTCATTGCATATGGCATTGTGATTGACTGCTGTTATTGCCTGTCTATATCTTGTGAACTGCATCGATATACTTTGCCTATCTATTTTCGTGTTGAGGGTTTGGTACCGAAGGAATTGAGAGTGACTGAGCCTAGGACCGTGAACCTAGTCCACTGGGATAGGACCGACCCCACTAGTATGCGCTATCCTACGTTAGGATTAGTGGTGAGCTTGCTGAGTTTCGACTCACGGGCGGTGGTTGCCCTCTTTTACAAGATCCAGGTCACCCATGATGGCGCAACCGCCGATGCTTTTGGACTGCCAGTACAGATGGACACTGAGATCACCCTCCATTTTGATATGGGCCAGGGGGGGGATAGGCATGTGACTACTTGGGTTAGAAGAGGAAAAAGGAAGGTAGGAGAGAGAGCGAGAGGAGCGAAAGGGAAACAAAGAGGAGAGAGGGGGGGACGGGAGGGGGAGAGAAGAGAAAAAGGAGGGGGGAGAGAAAAAAAGAGAGGAGAGGGGGGAAAGGGGGAAAGAAAGAGAGGGAGAGCGAGAAGAAGAGAGGAGGGGAAGG
>JAGVVM010018170.1:0-11176 GCA_019149425.1 Psidium friedrichsthalianum
AAAGAACCAGAGCACCTCCATTTCTTTTTCTGGTTTTTTTTTAGTCCTCTCACTTTGCTCGCTTCTTTCGTTGTCTCAAACCCAGACTTCCCTCAACCTCTAGAGTTTCACATTTTTTTTGCGGAATTCCTTCTTCCCAAACTCTCTCTCAAGAGAGTTCTCTTCTTCTTTCTCACGTTTTTTCCCTTGTGCTTAACCACCGGTGGACTGTGAAGAAGGAAGGGGTTTTGGAGGTTTGTGCTCTCTTGGCTCTCTCCCTTTTTTCTCTATATCTTCTGCTCTTTCTGTTCTCGCTCAACACTGAGCTCTTTCTCAGTTTCTCTCTTTCGCTCGGACCCAGAACCTCCCCTGGTGTGCTGCCTTCTTTTTTCTTTTGCTCCAGCCGAGAACTACTGGAGAGAGAGATTCAGGGCGCGTATGGTAACGTTTCTGTTCCCGGAACAACTTTTGAAACAGAAACACTTTTTTATGTTTCTGTTCTCGGCAACGATTTCTCGGAATAGAAACGTGTTTAGTAACTATATAAAGTTTCTGTTCTCGGAACAAAAAAAGAACGCGCGTTTGGTAACCGCATAAAGTTTTTATACTCGGAACAAAAAAAACAAAAATGCATTTATTAACTGCAAAAAAATTATATTCCTAATTTTTTCATTTAATTTTATTCTTAATTTTTTCAATATGAATGAGATCAACAATAAAAAAAAAAATGAAAGAGAAGACAAATTAGAATTGAGCAATGAGAACATGAAATATGTCTTCCATAGATAGAAAAATTACAATTATGAGTCATACATAAATGATTCCAAGTAGATAACATATAATTACATATTGAATGCAAATACTGTTTGATAAATTGTAATTGAAAAGTATATTTGGATACAACTTTGACGTAAATGCCGTTTAATAAAAAATACCCTTTGTAAATGATTCAATTTATTAATTAATTTTTATTATTTAGAATATTTTTATTATTTTTTATTTTTAATTATTTTATTTTTAATTATTTATTTTTTGGAAAAATTATTTTTTTTTTATTTTTTTGAAAAAATTATTATTTTTTTTTTTTTGAAAAATTATATTTTATTATTTATTTTTTTGAAAAATTATTTTATTATTTATTTTTTTTGAAAAAATTATTTTTTATATTTATATTTTATTTTTAATTATTAATTTTTAGTATTTTTATTATTTTATTTTATTTTATTTTTTATTATTTCAAAAAAATATTTTTTATTTTTAATAATTTTATTTTAAATTATTTTTTGATTATTTATTTTAATTATTTCGATTTTTAATATTTTTTTTTATTTTTATTTTTCAAAAAATTATTATTTTTATTTTTTTAATTATTTCGATTTTTTATTTTTATTTTTATTATTTTATTTTTATTATTTCGAAAAAATTATTTTTTATTTTTAATCATTTTATTTTAAATTAATTTATTTGATTATTTATTTTTATTATTTCGATTTTTTATCTTTCTTATTTTTTATTTTTCGAAAAAAATTATTTTTATTTTAATTATCTTATTTTTAATTATTTTTATTTTTAATTACTTTCAAGAAGTGTTCCCAATTGTTTACAAAAAATGTTCCAATATGTTTCTAAAAGTGTTCCGGGAACACAGAAGCAAGTTTTTTTTGTTTCTCATTTCTCTGCTCTAAAGTGTTTTTGTTTCTCAAAAGTATTCTCGGAACACTTTTGGATCACTTTTTTTACTATACGCGTTTCTGTTCCCAAGTGTTCCGAGAACCTTTGAGAACAGAAACACTTTTTCTGGAGCGTTACCATACGCACTAGGCCCTGGTTGATAGCATTTATGTTCCTCCAATACTATTTTTCGAAATAAAAAAGAATTAAAAATATATTTAGTAATACAAATGATTTTGATTTTGATTCTTTTGGGAACAATTTTTGGATAAAAAATGGTATTCCAAAAAAAAAAAACACTTTGGAGAATCACAAAAAGAAACAAAGTCTTAGTTCTTTTAAAAAAATTATATTCACGTAGGCTTTCATGTGAACTTCTGAACTTAAAAAAAAAATTAAAATTAGACTTGAAAATTTATTAGCAACTAATTTTTAAAAAATTAAATTTAAAAATAAATTAAAATTTTCAAATTTTCAAAAGGGGGAATTAAAAATATAAATTCAAAAATTAAAATTGGGGCAATTTAAAATGTACAAAAACTTTAAAAATTTAAAAATTTAAAAAATTAAAAAGGTTTATAAAAAGATGAAGAATTTTAAAAAAAAGTTCTCGCCACCTAGTTATTCCCAAGAGCAGAAATTTTGTGCAATTACCAAACGCATTTTTGCTCGAGAATAGAATTTGTGCAATTACCAAATGTGCTTTGATTTTTTAAAAATTATCTAGAAAACAGAATCTGAAATATGTTTTTAATTAGGATCACTTTTTTTGGATGAAAATCGTCGCTGACAGATCCTTCGAGTTGCGCGACCAACCTCTCCTCCTTGTTCTCCTGACTCCTCTGCTTTTTTTACTTCATGCCTCTGCACTTCTTTTTTGGTAGGAAGACTCCCCAGAACACTTTTTTAGTTTTTTCCCCCCCTGAACCCGTGAACCGATTCCTTCATCCTCTTTCTCACCGGGAAAGAGTTACCTTGTTCTTGAACTTCCCCTTCTGCCTTCAAACTCACAACTTCTCCCCTTTTTTTTTTTTTTTGTTTTTTTTTTTGTTTTTTTTTGTTTTTGTTTTTTTTTTTGCTGAACTGGGCGAGAAATTTTGGGTCTTTTCCCTCCAAAGAACCAGCTCATATTTTTTTTCATCACGTGGAGATTTTTGAAATAGATTTTGAGGGATTATCTATGAAAGCCCGGAATTAGGTCCAAATACCCTAATTATTAGATCAAATTCTGAATATGTCCAAAGTACGGAATTGATTTCACCGAAGTGAATTAAAGGTCCCTACACCAAACGTCATAGTTGACACAAAGTAAATAATAATATAATACAAGAAGGAGGCAAATTGATTTTTGGGCTCAACTAGGTCATGATTCCTATGATTTGGGGAAGACTATGATCCTAATTGAGTATTTTCCAAAAGCAAAAAGTGATCCAAGTGAAATTGAGGTTAAAAGAAGACAAATGGCTATTTTTCCAGATTTTCCTAACCTCATGTGGTATTTTCTTTAATTTTTGGCTATTTTAAATGAAAAGAAATTCCGAAAATATCGAAAAAACACGAAAAATATTTTTTTGCTCAAATTGATTCCTTGTGTTTGACCAAGGGCTCTAAAGTTTTTTTTTGAATTTTTTTTATTTTCTATTATTTTCTAAAAAGAACAGGTTAAAAATCAAGTGTCAATCCACATGACGTTCTTTATCCGGCTTGCACGTAAGGAGTATTAAAATATATCATATCTCTCCTTTGTGGGGATTATATGCTCCATATGTACTCGTGGTTTCCTTCCATTTCTAAGTCTAACTTTTGAATTAGATATACTAACATCCACCAGGGGCCAAATAGCGCACACCACGATTGGTTGCTATTGCCACAACCACCAACCGCCAAAGGTCACCAACACACCGACTTTGGTGGTGCCCCTAATTAGATATGCACGCTCTCATATTTGAGGTTGCACACTTCGATCAGGAGTGGTTCACCTTAAATTGAGATCGTGCCTTGAGTCTGAGGCGGTGGCATCATAGATCGGAGCAGCGCCCCTACAAAAAATTGTTGATCGTCGGTTAAAGTTCATAGAGTTAAGAAGTAATTGAACGGTGATGGGGTACGGCACGAGTTGTCGGCCCCATAGACATGGCACAAACATGAGGGTGTTGTAGGTCGCCATCGATGTTGGCGTCAGGAAGCAACGGCTGTGGCTGCCCGGAGAAGAAGAGGAGAGGGCCATGTCTGGACAGAGAAGGAAGAAGAAAGAGTAAGAAGAAGGAAAAAAAAAAAGGGAAAAAAGTTATTAATTATTTCGTCTTAGTTGGCATCCTAATTAGCATCTTTGGACAATTTTTGTTGTGTAAGCACACTGCATCATCGTTCTAAACGGTTACCTAACCACATTCGTACCAAGTCAGTGATTTCCATCCATAAATTTAACGGAAGCACCACACTGAGGCTGATTTGGTAAAATGAGGCATGTGATTGAACGAAAAATTTAGGTGCCTGATTTAAAAACGGACAAATTAAGACATTTGCAATAAATATCATTATCCCTTAATTTAGCTACCTTCCTTTTGGGGTTCGTCCTAGCTAAAGCCTAGTATCGTAGTATTTAAACCTAGTTAGGTCATAATTTGACCGTGTGTATTTGTGTGAGTGCACCGATGACCTTGAAAACAATTGGAGCAAGATACATATATTTTTGCATTGACACATTATACGTGCCTTTCGTTTTTGGTATTTTTGTGAAATAGTTGTTCTCTTAAGCTTGAATCATAACAAGATAGCCACCAATAAGATGTCCACATTCTTATTTTTTGAAGCCAAATATACGTCCAATTTTCTTTAACATTACATATACAGCAACAGTACATACAATATAAATAGTCACACACGCAAACACACACATATATGTGTGTATGTGTGAGGAGAATAGCATTTATAGATATAGATATATATATATATATATATATATATATATATATATATATATATATATATATATATATATATGGGAGGAGAATAGCATTTATAGATGGATAGATCCATAGTTAGCGACCACAAGCTACTTCGACTTGAGGTTCCTTTGCACAACGTGCCGTGTGGTACCATAAACTAGGGTTCTTTCACAAATTATAATATAAGATCCTTTTATTTCACCATTTATCAAAACGTTGGGGTGTCTCAATTTCAATAATTTGGCAATCTCGCCAGAAAAAGTAATGAATGTCATGTTTGTAGGTCAAACATACTCGTGATTGCACCGTGTTTTCATTCACAAATTCTTGGGAGTTGATTCTAGTGATTAATGAACAATGAAATTGACGCATGATTTAGGCGAAACGGCATGAATTTCTTCTTTGTTCTAGCAGTACTAACATTCTCATTCTTAGACAATAATCTGAGTTTCATTCTGAGCTTAATCATGTAGGGGGGCCTTCTCATCGTCTACATATTAGGGCGTGCATGTATAAGTGAAATTTTTTCTACGATCTGATTAAGAAAATATGCATGTTGAAAATTAAGAAATTTATTTTCCTAACCTAAAAAGAGAAAAATATTTCTCAAATTTTTTTTTTCCAGAAAGTATTTTTTTCATCATGATATTTTTTCCGAAACAAATACTACCTAAGTGATAATTCCTCTTTCATATCATGTGACCTCGTAGGATACTCTGTTGTAAATTTTTTGTTGTCCTAACTTTCATATTAAAGTTGAGTATAAAACATCTCTGAAGTAGTTATCAGTTTAAAAGTAAATTAGTTTACTCATCAACACTACGTAATCTTTTTCGATAAAAAAATCTACATAATATTTGTTTAATTAAATAGTAAATTCTCTAAACAAAAATTTGGATTTAGGATTCCTCGTATTCCTTTATCTAAAGAATGAAGTTCCTTGGGAAAATTACCAAAAAAATTCTAAGTTTATTGCACTTTTGAACACTTATCAATTTAGTTATAAGATTTATAACTAAATTGATAAGTGTTCAAAAGTGCAATAAACTTAGAATTTTTTTGGTAATTTTCCCAAGGAACTTCATTTCTTTAGATAAAGGAATACGAGGAATCCTAAATCCAAATTTTTGTTTAGAGAATTTTACTATTTAATTAACAAATATTATGTAGATTTTTTTTTTATCCGAAAAAGATTACGTAGTGTTGATGAGTAAACTAATTTACTTTTTAAACTGATAACTACTTCAGAGATGTTTTATACTCAACTTTAATATGAAAGTTAGGACAACAAAAATTTACAACAGAGTATCCTACGAGGTCACATGATATGAAAGAGGAATTATCACTTAGGTAGTATTGTGTTTCGGAAAAAATATCATGATGAAAAAATACTTTCTGGAAAAAAAAAATTTGAGAAATATTTTTCTCTTTTAGGTTAGGAAAATAAATTCTTAATTTTCAACATGCATTTTTTCTTAATCAGATCGTAGAAAAAATTTCACTTATACATGCACGCCCTAATATGTAGACGATGAGAAGGCCCCCTACATGATTAAGCTCAGAATGAACTCAGATTATTGGTCTAAGATGAGAATGTTAGTACTTGCTAGAACAAAGAAGAAATTCATGCCGTTTCGCCTAAATCATGCGTCAATTTCATTGTTCATTATCACTAGAATCAACTCCCAAGAATTTGTGAATGAAACACGGTGCAATCACGAGTATGTTTGACCTACAAACATGACATTCATTACTTTTTCTGGCGAGATTGCCAAATTATTGAATTGAGACCCCCAACGTTTGATAAATGGTGAAATAAAAGGATCTTATATTATAATTTGTGAAGAACCCTAGTTTATGGTACCACACGGCACGTTGTGCAAAGGACCTCAAGTCGAGTAGCTTGTGGTCGCTAACTATGGATCTATCCATCTATAAATGCTATTCTCCTCCCATATATATATATATATATATATATATTATATATTATATATATATATATATTATATATATATATCTATATCTATAAATGCTATTCTCCTCACACATACACACATATATGTGTGTGTGTTTGCGTGTGTGACTATTTATATTGTATGTACTGTTGCTGTATATGTAATGTTAAAGAAAATTGGACGTATATTTGGCTTCAAAAATAAGAATGTGGACATCTTATTGGTGGCTATCTTGTTATGATTCAAGCTTAAGAGAACAACTATTTCACAAAAATACCAAAACGAAAGCACGTATAATGTGTCAATGCAAAAATATATGTATCTTGCTCCAATTGTTTTCAAGGTCATCGGTGCACTCACACAAATACACACGGTCAAATTATGACCTAACTAGGTTTAAATACTACGATACTAGGCTTTAGCTAGGACGAACCCCAAAAGGAAGGTAGCTAATTAAGGGATAATGATATTTATTGCAAATGTCTTAATTTTTGTCCGTTTTTAATCAGGCACCTAAATTTTTCGTTCAATCACATGCCTCATTTTACCAAATCAGCCTCAGTGTGGTGCTTCCGTTAAATTTATGATGGAAATCACTGACTTGGTACGAAATGTGGTTAGGTAACCGTTTAGAACGATGATGCAGTGTGCTTACACAACAAAATTGTCCAAAGATGCTAATTAGGATGCCAACTAAGACGAAATAATTAACTACTTTTTTCCCTTTTTTTTTTTTCCTTCTTCTTACTCTTTCTTCTTCCTTCTCTGTCCAGACATGGCCCTCTCCTCTTCTTCTCCGGGCAGCCACAGCCGTTGCTTCCTGACGCCAACATCGATGGCGACCTACAACACCCTCATGTTTGTTGCCATGTCTATGGGGCCGACAACTCGTGCCGTACCCTCACCCGTTCAATTACTTCTTACTCTATGAACTTTAACCGACGATCAACAATTTTTTGTAGGGGCGCTGCTCCGATCTATGATGCCACCGCCTCAGACTCAAGGCACGATCTCAATTTAAGGTGAACCACCTCCTGATCGAAGTGTGCAACCTCAATATGAGAGCGTGCATATCTAATTAGGGGCACCACCAAAG
The DNA here is from genome assembly GCA_019149425.1 of Psidium friedrichsthalianum. Taxonomy (NCBI): domain Eukaryota; kingdom Viridiplantae; phylum Streptophyta; class Magnoliopsida; order Myrtales; family Myrtaceae; genus Psidium; species Psidium friedrichsthalianum. The sequence continues at coordinate 7,650 of JAGVVM010018170.1, forward strand.
TCGGTGTGTGTTGGTGACCTTTGGCGGTTGGTGGTTGTGGCAATAGCAACCAATCGTGGTGCGCTATTTGCCCCTGGTGATGTTAGTATATCTAATTCAAAGTTAGACTTAGAAATGGAAGGAACCCACGAGTACATATGGAGCATATAATCCCCACAAAGGAGAGATATGATATATTTTAATACTCCTTACGTGCAAGCCGGATAAAGAACGTCATGTGGATTGACACTTGATTTTTAACCTGTTCTTTTTAGAAAATTAATAGAAAATAAAAAAATTCAAAAAAAACTTTAGAGCCCTTGGTCAAACACAAGGAATCAATTTTGAGCAAAAAAATATTTTTCGTGTTTTTTCGATATTTTCGGAATTTCTTTTCATTTAAAATAGCCAAAAATTAAAGAAAATACCACATGAGGTTAGGAAAATCTGGAAAAATAGCCATTTGTCTTCTTTTAACCTCAATTTCACGTGGATCACTTTTTTTGCTTTTGGAAAACTCAATTAGGATCATAGTCTTCCCCAAATCATAGGAATTCATGACCTAGTTGAGCCCAAAATTCAATTTGCCTCCTTCTTGTATTATTATTATTATTTACTTTGTGTCAACTATGACGTTTGGTGTAGGGACCTTTAATTCACTTCGGTGAAATCAATTCCGTACTTTGGACATATTCAGAATTTGATCTAATAATTAGGGTATTTTGGACCTAATTCCGGCTTTCATAGATAATCCCTCAAATCTATTTCAAAAATCTCCACGTGATGAAAAAATATGAGCTGGTTCTTTGGAGGGAAAGACCCAAATTTCTCGCCCAGTTCAGCAAAACAAAACAAAACAAAAAAAAACAAAAAAAAAAAAAAAAAAAAAAAAAAGGGGAGAAGTTGTGAGTTTGAAGGCAGAAGGGGGAAGTTCCAAGAACAAGGTAACTCTTTCCCGGTGAGAAAGAGGATGAAGGAATCGGTTCACGGGTTCAGGGGGGGAAAAAACTAAAAAGTGTTCTGGGAGTCTTCCTACCAAAAAAGAAGTGCAGAGGCATGAAGTAAAAAAAGCAGAGGGAGTCAGGAGAACAAGGAGGAGAGGTTGGTCGCGCAACTCGAAGGATCTGTCAGCGACGATTTTCATCCAAAAAAAGTGATCCTAATTAAAAACATATTTTCAGATTCTGTTTTCTAGATAATTTTTAAAAAATCAAAGCACATTTGGTAATTGCACAAATTCTATTCTCGAGCAAAATGCGTTTGGTAATTGCACAAAATTTCTGCTCTTGGGAATAACTAGGTGGCGAGAACTTTTTTTTAAAATTCTTCATCTTTTTATAAACCTTTTTAAATTTTTTTAATTTTTTAAATTTTTAAAGTTTTTTACATTTTTAAATTGCCCCAATTTTAATTTTTTGAATTTTATATTTTTAATTCCCCCTTTTGAAAATTTTGAAAATTTTAATTTATTTTTAAATTTAATTTTTTAAAATTAGTTGCTAATAATTTTCAAGTCTAATTTTTAATTTTTTTTTAAGTTCAGAAGTTCACATGAAAGCCTACGTGAATATAATTTTTTTAAAAGAACTAAGACTTTGTTTCTTTTTGTGATTCTCCAAAGTGTTTTTTTTTTTTTGGAATACCATTTTTTTATCCAAAATTGTTCCCAAAAGAATCAAAATCAAAATCATTTGTATTACTAAATATATTTTTAATTCTTTTTTTATTCGAAAAATAGTATTGGAGGAACATAAATGCTATCAACCAGGGCCTAGTGCGTATGGTAACGCTCCAGAAAAAGTGTTTCTGTTCTCAAGTGTTCTCGGAACACTTTGGGAACAGAACGCGTATAGTAAAAAAGTGATCCAAAAGTGTTCCGAGAATACTTTTTGAGAAACAAAACACTTTTAGAGCAGAAATGAGAAAAAAAAAAACTTGCTTCTGTGTTCCCGGAACACTTTTAGAAACATATTTGGAACATTTTTTTGTAAACAATTGGGAACACTTTCTTGAAAGTAATTAAAATAAAAATAATTAAAAAATAAGATAATTAAAATAAAAATAATTTTTTTCGAAAATAAAAATAAGAAAGATTAAAAATCGAAATAATAAAAATAAATAATCAAATAAATTAATTTAAAATAAATGATTAAAAATAAAAATAATTTTTTCGAAATAATAAAAAAAAATAATAAAAAAAAAATAAAAATCGAAATATTAAAAAATAAAAAAATAATTTTTTGAAAAATAAAATAAAAAATATTAAAAATCGAAATAATTAAATAAATAATCAAAAATTAATTTAAAATAAAATTATTAAAAATAAAAAATATTTTTTTGAAATAATAAAAATAAAATAAATAAATAATAAAAATACTACAAAATTAATTATTAAAAATATAAATATAAATATAAAAATAATTTTTTCAAAAAAAATAATAATAAAATTAATTTTTTTCAAAAAATAAATAATAAAATATAATTTTTTTCAAAAAATAAAAAATAATAATTTTTTCAAAAAATAAAAAAAATAATTTTTCCCAAAATAAATAATTAAAAATAAAATAATTAAAAATAAAAAATAATAAAATATTCTAAATAATAAAAATTAATTAATAAATTGAATCATTTACAAAGGGTATTTTTTTATTAAACGGCATTTACGTCAAAGTTGTATCCAAATATACTTTTCAATTACAATTTATCAAACAGTATTTGCATTCAATTATGTAATTATATGTTTATCTACTTGGAATCATTTATGTATGACTCATAATTGTAATTTTTTCTATCTATGGAAGACATATTTCATGTTCTCATTGCTCAATTCTAATTTGTCTTCTCTTTCATTTTTTTTTTTATTGTTGATCTCATTCATATTGAAAAATTAAGAATAAAATTAAATGAAAAATTAGGATATAATTTTTTTGGCAGTTAATAAATGCATTTTTGTTCTTTTTTTTTCCGAGTATAAAAACTTTATGCGGTTACCAAACGCGTTTCTGTTCTTTTTTGTTCCGAGAACAGAAACTTTATATAGTTACTAAACACGTTTCTATTCCGAGAAATCGTTGCCGAGAACAGAAACATAAAAAAGTGTTTCTGTTTCAAAAGTTGTTCCGGGAACAGAAACGTTACCATACGCGCCCTGAATCTCTCTCTCCAGTAGTTCTCGGCTGGAGCAAAAGAAAAAAGAAGGCAGCACACAGGGGAGGTTCTGGTCCCGAGCGAAAGAGAGAAACTGAGAAAGAGCTCAGTGTTGAGCGAGAACAGAAAGAGCAGAAGATATAGAGAAAAAAAGGAGAGAGCCAAGAGAGCACAACCCTCCAAAACCCCTTCCTTCTTCACAGTCCACCGTGGTTAAGCACAAGGGAAAAACGTGAGAAGAAGAAGAGAACTCTCTTGAGAGAGAGTTTGGGAAGAAGGAATTCCGCAAAAAAATGTGAAACTCTAGAGGTTGAGGGAAGTCTGGGTTTGAGACAACGAAGAAGCGAGCAAAGTGAGAGGACTAAAAAAAAAAGAAAAAAATGGAGGTGCTCTGGTTCTTT
>JAGVVM010018178.1:0-12909 GCA_019149425.1 Psidium friedrichsthalianum
CAACTCTTCAAGTATGCTAGATCTTTAATATGCTGTGCATACAACGTAATCTTTGGATCTTTTCATTAAAAATAAAAAGGAGAAGAAAAGAAAGAAGACCCGGGCATAAAAAAGCAAAGCTTCAGTCAACAGCAAGATCATGCCCATTCAGTCATGTTAAGTTTTGAATGCCTTTGAATCTCAACTGAAAACATACTGTTCTTTTGTAAATCCCACAATGAAATCTGGTTGCCAGAGAAAAACTATTCAAAGGAGTCAAAATTGCAAAGGTACTACAAGTTGAAGTTTATAACATTCGGGAGCAACGACGATATCACGTGAAGTGACACCGTTCCTACAACAATGTTCCTTTTAGGACTATTTTAGAAGTCAAGACTGTGCAAAGGATGCAATGATCACCAATGTCGAACCCCTCATATATCTTCTGGGCCAAAATAAGCATTCCTATGCTCCCTCAATCCTAACCTAGAACTTACACACCCTTGAAAGTCTTTTCTCTGATTAAGGCGCTTGAGTTAACTTAGAGTGAAGATTCTAAGCATTTACTCGAAAAGGTACGAGCAAGATTATTTCTAACTCATTTTTGCTGGGGTTCTTGACTTATAAACCGAAGGCAGATAATTAAACTTTTTTGGTCACGGCCTTGACTCAAAAGAGTCCCCTTTAGTAACTTTTGACCCAGCCTGCATTATGGTCCTTATCAAACCTCCAGATCGCTGGATTGTATTAATTGCCGAGATTCCTCAGACCTTGTTAAATGCTGATGATGGCAAGATTGAGTAATTTTCTTTCAATTTCTGCAATCAGGATAAACAGCCTTTCTCCGAGAGTGAGAGAAAGCCCTTTTTGGACTGAAATCCCCTATTCGGATTACATTCGAGGCTTCCTACTATGATAACCTCCTTGAACAGAATTGGTAATGCAAACTTGACAGAATAGTTGTGGCGTGATCCAACATGTTAATTATTGGCATCATGAGTTTTATTACACCGCTGTTTTCTAATCATTGCAAACTAAAATGAATAGTTTTGCATGAACCAATGCACTCCAGTGATGAAAATACTCGTGCGTGTTACCTTTGACACTGCCTACGGTTGCACGTTCCCGATGTTCGAGTTACCTTTCAGGTCTCGAATTCATTTCGGCGATGTTATTAATGAACAAGTCTAGTTGTCAGACCACTAGCAATCTTCAAATCCTCATGTAAGTATATCTTTAATCTGACTTTTCAAGGAAATGATTCTTGGACGATTATCACGGTGCTCGAATCTAGTGTGGCACCTACAGTCATTCAGTGGAACAAGCAGGCATAACACAATCAGACCTGTCTATGCCCTTGATCATTACTCAGAAGACCTAGGCAAGGCTTTCCGAACCAACTTTCGATTCATGATCAACATGTCTCATAAATCCTTCATTAGTTCACGATCGAACCGCTCTCGTGTTTTGGAAATCTCGGCTATATTGGGCTTATTCCTAAAGCGACAGGAGAATTTAAATCGGGTTTGAGAGCTGTCTGCCAGGATTCCTGGTCTCCCCAGATCCCAGAATGACACCCTTTAAGGTAGATTAATCGAGTTTGAGCTTATGCAAGATTCCTGATCTTCCCCAATCCCAGAATGACTCCCTTCAAGGTAAGATAATCAGGTTTGAGCTTCTGCAAGGATTCCGTCCTCGTCGCAGATCCACCTTCAAGGTAAGATAAATCGAGTTGAGCTTCTGCAGGATCTCTGGTCCCCCCAGAATCCCAGAATGGCGACCCTTCAAGGTAAGAAGTAATCGGGTTTGAGCTTCTGCAAGATCTCTGGTCCCCCCAGATCCCAGAATGGCACCTTCGAGGTAGCTTTAAATCGCGTTTGAACTTTTTGTAGGATTCCTGATCTCCCCAAATCCCGAATGGCACCCCTTCGAGGAAGTGAAATTGGGTTTAAGCTTCTGAAGGATTCCTGTTCTCCCCAGATCCCAGAATGGCACCCTTCGAGGTAAGTTAAAAAAAATCGGGGTTGAGCTTCTGCAGGATTCCTGTCTCCCCAGATTCCCAGAATGGCCCCTTTCAGGTAAGTTAAATCGGGTTTGAGCTTCTGCAGGATTCCTAGTCTCCCCAATCTCAGATGGCAGCCCTTCATGTAAAGTAATCGGGTTTGGAAACTTTTGCAAGATCCTGGTTTACCCCAAGGTATCCCATAATGACACCTTCGTAGCGCAAAGTCATTTTACAGGCACCCAAAGTCTTTCCACAGCACTCAAAGTCCTTTCTACAGTTCATTTTCTACAGGCAGCCCAAAGTCCTTCTACAGGTCATCAAGTTCTTTTTATAGGTACGAAGTCCTTCTTACAACGTTTTCATGGGTGCCTACCATCAGGTCAAATTTCAATCAAATTTTAATAAGTAGAATCTCTTTCATTAGGAATCTGCCTAGGGTAAACACTACCAACGTCAAATTTCAATTAAATTTTAATCGCAGAATCCTTTTATTGGGAATCTACCACGAGGTGACTTATCCATACGGGTCCAGGTTCAATCAACCCTAAGGTTTTCTTGTATAAAGAATCTTAGTTTATATTCCCTTTTAGCAGTCAACTAACCGTGAGGCGAACCAGTAAGTTTCAGGTAAATCCCTTGCCTCTCTATCTCTCCCCCACTTCATAGGAGCCTCCTCAGTTAGGTCTGGATCATAACTTTATATAGAAGAGGTATTGGAGATCAAATGTCACAACTCTTTTTATTTCCCTAGTTGAGTCGATTAGGATTCCAGGTGTCATCTGTCTTTGAAATGAACCTCTACGAGCTGCCTTTCAAAGAAGGGCAAGCTGTTGACACTTGATTTTTAATCATTTTTTCTCTTTTAAAATTAATAAAAAAAATTCATAAAAATTATAAAATTGCAAAATCAATGTTGGAAGCCTTGGCCAAGTTTAAGGAACCATTTTTGAACAAAAAATGATTTTTCATATTTTCAGTATTTTTCAAGCATTTTTATTTTCGAAAATTCATAGAAAATCAAGAAAAAATGAGAAATTGAAAAAATTTTAGAAGTCTTGCAAGTCTAAGGAACCAATTTTGAACAAAAATTAATTTTCATATTTTTTCGTATTTTTTAATATTTTTCGAAAAATACAAAAATAGTTAAAAATTTAAAAAAAAAAAAAAAGCTAGCTTGAAGGGGCTCTCTTTCGGTGGTTGGGAGGCCAAGTGGAATCTAAGTGCCTCCTCTCCATAATTAAAAAAAAGGTGTTAGCCAAAAAATAATAATAATAAGAATAAAAGAAAGAAGAGCATGGGGGAAACGTCCTTCATTGAAGCCGAACTCGGAGGAACTTCGTGGTCGTTGTCATCGCGAAGGGAGTAACGCCAGCCTCCAAAACCGGTTCGCCAAGCTTCCTCAACCTCCAAGGAACATCCGCAACTCGATCGCTCGAGCTTTGAATTCAAAACCAGGTACGTGCCATTCTCAAGCTTTCGGAGGTCTGTTAACGGCGGATTTCGTTTCGCTCAGCCATTTCACTTGAAACTTGATTCAATCTACTCCTTGTACACCCCTGACCACGATCCTATCTTTCTTTGGCCTCGATTTTGCATAAAACTCCATGGATAAGCTTTGGACCCCCGAACATACCTTGAACTCACGAGCTCATTTTCAACGTCGATTGGAGCGATCGGGACATAGGTATGTACCTATGAACTCCATACATGCCTGTGGTGTGGCTCATTTTGATTGATATAGTGCAAAGCGTGAGATCGGATTCTACTTTGGCCGAACCTTTCGAGCTCCATAAGTCTTGATCCCACCGTTAGATCTAGCTAGATTTTGGATATGTTATAGCTCTCGTCGAGATGATTCCAACGAGCCTAAGATCAGCTAAATCGGAGAAAATCTCACCGTTGGATACCGCCAGAAAGCTCTCGACCATCCGCGTTCATCTTCAACCTTGGGCCACCGTTGACCAGTCAACGGTCGAGATGGCGCTGATGTGGATGCCACGTGTCATGCCACATCAGCAGCTCTTATTTTTTAAAATAAAAAAATTAAAAAATTAAAAAAAACAAAACAAAAAACAAAAAAAGAACAAAAAAATTAAAAAATAATAAATAATAAATAATAAAAAATGCAATAAAAAATCCAAAAATAAAAAATAAAAAATTCATAAAAATCATAAAAAAAAATCTAAAAAATTCCAGAAAAAATTAGAAAAATTCCAAAAAATTCATAAAAATTTCAAAAATTAGGAACGGGTCATTTCGACTAGCCAATCCTATTTTTGATGTATTTCCTTCCTGATATTTTCAAAAGGACGATTTTGCCCCTTATGGGTAAATCTTCTTGAAAAATTCAAAAATTCAGAAAAATCTCAAAAATTAGAAACAGGTCATTTCGACTGGCCAGTCCTATTTTTAATGAATTTCTTCCTGATATTTTCAAAATAACGATTTTGGCCCCTTATGGGTAAATCGTCTTTGAAAAATTCAGAAAACTTAGAAAAATCTCAAGAATCAAGAAACGGGCCATTTCGAACTGTCCAATCCTATTTTTGGATATTTTGCCTTCTTGATATTTTTAAAATGACAATTTTTTCCTTATGGGCAAATTGTCTCAAAAATTTTGAAAAATTCTCAGAAATTGTGGAAAATAAGGAATGACCACATTCAACTGGTTTGACCTGTTTCACTTCCCAATCCTTGAAAAATAATCATTTTACCCTTCCTGATCAATTTGATCCAAATATTTCAGAGTCACTCCAAATGATTTTTTATGAAATTGGTATCGAAAGAGCGTTAGAGTAATCTAACGTAACTAAGTCCCCGAACTCATAATCTCTGATTCGCAGAAATAAATTAGTTCTCTCGCTAATTATTTATGTTTTTAATCGACTTACCAAAAACGATTAGTGGCGACTCCAAATCTTAAAATTATTTAAACAAAAAAAAAAACCAAAGTTGCGATTCGGTAAGACTTGGGACGGTTCGCGTTAGGTTAGTTAATCTAATTAACCTATAATCCGTTCACTCGATCGATAAATTAAAATTTCTTTCGGGTCACACAGTGGCCCGACAAACAAAGATGATCCTTCAAGAGTGTCTGATTTGACATCAAAAAGACGCGAAATGGGATGAAAACAAAATCAGATTAAACTTTGAGGAGGTAGTCAAGGAAATTCTCTCTATCCTTATTAGCCCCCTCTTAAAGACAGATAAACAAGTCTGGACTGAGAAACACAATGGATCCTTCACAGTGAAAAGCGCCTACAACGCAAATAGTGAGAAAGATAAAGCAAAACTTCTAAACAAGCGTCTTCTTCTCTCCAGTCCTCCCGAAAACTCTGGAACATGATATGGAAAGCCTAGCTACCCCTGAAGATTCGTATTTTCATTTGGCAACTATGCCAGAATGCCCTACCCACCTGGGAAAACTTGTTTACATGAAAGATAACCCCCCCTACCCTTTTTTGCCCCTCGTGTGACATTCGGTGGAAACTACGAAGCACATCTTCCTCTCTTGTCCTTGACTAAGCAGATATGTTGAGAATAGAGCACCTTCGACCATAAACACCCCCCCCCCCCCCCAAAAAAAACAGTAAACGAATGGATGTATGGCTCCAAATTCAACTTGAAAACTACAACACAACCACGCAGATTCAAAAAAACAATAGCTATCCTATTGTGCATCTGGTTAAGGAGAAACAACGCAATATTCAAGGGGAAAAAGGCTAACACATAGAATCTAACTCTCAAAATAGAGACTATCTTGAGGAATTATAGTAAATCAGTCGGTAAAGATCTAAACTTTACTGAGGAAAAGGTAGTCTCACCTCTGAAATGGATTCCTCCAACGAGATCTGAACTGAAGTTGAACATCGACGCCTCTGTTGGTGGTACCTCTGCGGGTGAAGCCATTGTCGATGTTCTCAGAGACTTAGACAGCGTTCTCATCGACGAATTCGTAAAAAAGATTCGATCTTGTGCTCCATTCCAAGCTGAGGCAACAGTGCTATTGGAAGCCCTAATGTTTCGAAAGTTGAAGGGTCTAGAGTTTAGAGGTGAGAGAAGAAAGAAGTTATGTATTGAGTCTAATCATTGTACTTTGGTACAGCAAGTCAACGGGAAAGACTACTTGGGCTGGGAGGCTGAGGCGCTTTCACTGGAAGCCCAAAATATACTGTCTAGGATGCTTATATTTCAGTTACCTACTGTAGGCGAGAGATAAACTTGGCCGCTGACTAGTTGGCCTAATCACACCGATAAACTGTGTTCCGATTGATTGTGTCTCTAGACTCCCCTCAACCCTTTTAGAATTTTCTTTGTCTTGATGCCCCTATTTTGGGCTCCTTTTGTAACGACTCTTAATATTCTGATTATATGATTGCTTTTTTGACCCCCCCCTCCCCCCCCAAAAAAAAAGACATCTCCTACTCAATATGACATTTTTACATTTCGAAATAACTTGATTGAATATATGAATAGAAGAGCACTACATATCTGTGACGTGAAATGGAGGATTGGAGTAAGAAGTGGGTATGTTCTCTTCCTCATATCTATATGTTAGAATCTATCAATAATTGGAAAAAGTCTAAGTTCAAGCGCGTTAACATATCTAGTTGAATCTACCTTCACTCAAAAATTTTAAGCTAATGAGTTATGAGTCAATTAAAATCTTCAAACCACATCAATTCTCCAATGCGGATTTTTCTAACATTTGGTTCCACAACAAAAAAAATTGTTAAAATGGGATTTTATTTCAAGGAATATCATTTTTAGATGGTTATGTAGGGATTGTTACATAAGATGTTCTGCAGTGTTGGGAAATCGTCATGCTATGCAATTTGGATTATTGGCGTCCTTGCTCACCCCTACAGTTTTTACAATTTTTCGGTTGTTTTAACTGTTGACCTTTCTCTCTTCTACTCTCTGATTTCTGTCGTCCTCAGCTGATTGTTTGGCCGCATGATGGTTTTCGTGGAATCGTTCTACGTTTGTTTTGCAGTTTGAGTGACAACTAGTCAACAAATACCGTAAAACATTTTAAAATATAGAAAATCGGTACGTAAATACTCTTTTTATAATCTTTCAAGACATAAAATATTTCTCTTCATTTTCAAATTGTTGTAGTAGAGAAAACAAAAGACAAGAAAAACACTTTTTTTTAAGTGTAGACCAAAAAAACCAACTTTTGGGTCGAAAATAAAGCTATAATATTTGTTTCATTTATTTCATAGAAAATGAATAATTTGAAAGATGTTTAATTATCAAGGATAATTTATATTTAAATATTTTTACGGATGATGAAAATATTTTCCATTCATTCATCTTTAAATATGATATAAGTAATCACTTTTAAAAAATGATTTCCAAATTATTTATTTTTCATGAGCCAAAAATTTCATTATTGAAAACAATTTGCAAAATGGAAGGCTTTATTTTTCTAAAATAAATGATTCAGAATATACAATTTTTTTAAAATGCTTGAAATAATTAATTAATAAAAAAATAATTTCATTATTCATGAAATTTATTCAGCCAGTTATTTGTTTAAAACAAATATAACCAATCATTTTTTAAGGAAAAACCGACAGATCGTTTTGTGCTGCCAGGTCTGAAATTTCCAGATGATAAGAGGAGCTTTAAATAGCCGAAGAGGGAGCGGTAGGGTTTTTGGAAAGCGCGGTAGGCTTACTTAAACCCTGGAGACGTTGAGAGAGCTGAACCAATTTCACTCGAGAATCAATGGGTTTCTGGGGTAAGCATGTCTTCTTTCATCTATGATGCTGTTTCGAGTACTTCGAATTTCTTGATACTAACCCAGAAGGTGTTCTTGCGTCCCTTTTTGTTCTTATCAAAGTGAACTTCTTTGTTCAAGATTTTCGCGATTTCACTCGCTGGTGTTGCGTTGAGGGAGTTCTATGGATTACAGACTGGAATTCTTCAATTAAGACTTGAAACGTCCCGCTCATTTGGGCTTGAATCATGAACAAGACTGATTACTTTTTGGGTCACTAATGATTTCTCTTATGCATTTCATTCATGGTGGAGAAAACTCAGTGGGATCTTACACGTTTTGGCCCCTACTTTCGTGACGCTCTGTTGCACCTTTCTTACATCAGTTGGCGTTTCGTTGCAGGGATTGAAGTAAAACCAGGACAAAAAGTGAACCCTTTTCACGAGGATAATCTACAGGGAAGGCTTCACGTAACCCAGGTTATTCTTCTTCTTGTCATTGCTCTTTCTCTTGCTTATTCAAGCATGTTGATGTTAATTGATAGGGAACAAGAAGCTTTACTTTTTAAAATGAAACGGAAACTATGGTATAATGTGCCTTTTAGACCCATACAGATTTCTGTCAACGAATTCAGGCAGCATTGGATATTGCAGTGCGTAACCTTTGTCGTTTGAAAGATGTTTGATCAATGTTCTCAATGGATGTGTACTTGTGTGAATTGTAGGCGACATTGGGACTTGGCTCATCTGCTGAGAAGAGCATATTGCAATGTTTCAGGGAAGATAAGCCTCCTATTTTTTTATGTACCCTGCTGCCTAATAAGATCGAGTCATGTTCCTTGGATCTTGAATTCAACGATGAAGATTCAGTGTCCTTCTCTGTGACTGGCCCAAAAAGCATCCATCTTTCTGGTTACCTCCTGTTGGATGATGAGGATGTTGGAGATGACTATGGACTGTATCCTTTTTGAGTGCCTTATGAACTTGTAAACTTATAATTTTGTAATTGATGATGTAACTCTGTTTGAGTTCTTCTTGATTAAAATTTAAAGTGATTCTTTTGGAGAGGATGGTCTGGACACAGGGTCCGAGGAGTCATCTCAGGAGTTTGATAGTGAGGATGAATATGAGGATGACTACACTAATACCAGTGACGATGAGATGTTTGCACGCTCTTCTCCTCTGGTCCGCAACAGTGGAGGTGACTTGCAGGAATTTGATTTTCAATCTACCTAAGCATTTTTATCCCTCTCTTTTTTGCTTGTTTCTGGTAAACCCGAAGGAAGTTCGTATGTAATGGCTATAGATGTTCATCAAGTGTTATATTGGTGTACTTGTACTAATTGATGCAGAAGGCCTTTCTTATGCCCTTCAAAACATTCAGTTGTCTTGTGATGTAAGGGAATTTTCTCTTCGTTGATTCTTCCTGTCCGATAAATGTCTTTGTTTTCTCTTTTACAATTTCATTGATGGTGTATTTCTGCTGTTAACTCCGGTTATGAGTCTGACGCTTTGAAATTATTTGCTCTTATAACTTAATTTTTGAAGATAATAATCCTGCAGTTGTAATTGAGGAGATAACAGAAGATGATAAACCTGCCATTGGGAATCCTTTGTCCAAGAAACAAAAGAAGAATAGACCAAGTGGTTCGGAAGATACTTCTCAGTCGCAATGTCAAATTGTTGTTAGGAATACCAGTAGTACCACACCTGTGGAAAGTGAGGATGAAGATGGCTTTCCGTTATCTCTTTCTCACGAAGGCAATGCTGCTATCCTGAAGCCTGAAGCAGTTTCAAAACGAAAAAAGGAGACGACTGGGGTATTGAAAAAGAAAGTCGATGAGGTTCAGGCCAACGACCAAAAGAGAGAGGTAGAAAATGTCGAGCAAGAGAGTCAACCAGATAGGTAAAGTATTTAGTCATCTTTGTTTTTGACTGGGAACAATGGTGCTAACCCGATTCTTGTTAGTGGACCATGTTGACTTTACCCCGTCTTAAGTTCATTATCAGTCACAGTTGGAAAATGTTCATCATGCTGCATCAATTCTTGAGCTTATCTGCAACTATTTGTAAGCTGGGGTGACTGGACTAGATGGGACTTGTACTAACATTTGACTTCTTGTCATTCGCTTAATTCTTTTAGTTTTTATACTAAATTGGCGGGAAAAGGAAGAGAAAGAAACAGAAAAAACAGAAAGATATGGATAAAGAAGGGAAAGGTAATACTGATGTTGATGATGGCAAGATTGTTCCATTGATGGATAAAGGAAGCAAATCTCATGAGGCGAAGAACGAGGATATGGATCAGGTTACGCCTGAAGAAAACCAGCATTATGATGAACCTTTAAGTACTCAGTGGGTTATCTTAACCCAACCTTCTCTTATAAAATACTAGTTCCTTTGCATTTAGCATGTTGACCAAGTTTGATGGCCAATATGGCGAATATATGCTTAGGTTTAATACAATGAGTCATTATTAAAGGAGAAAATGTTGTGAGATCGATTTTTTTAATGGTTAAAAAAGATTGAGTCGTTACAGTATCTGGCAGTTTGGTTCCAGATGCAGTGATTATTTCCCAAGTTTTAGATGATTTTATAACTGTGAGAACAGGAAATATAGTGCCTGTAAGTTGGATTGTTATGATTGACACTATAGTAGTAATTTGGTGTTTTGTTTTGTGTCCATAGCTCTGAAAGAGGATATTTTTAAATTACATACGTAAGGGAACTTTGTGAAACCTGATATTGTTATCTCGATTGGAAAAAAGAGAAGAAAAGGCACTTATCTCTCACATTGGGTTGCCAATCTAATGAACGAGGATTTTACTAACCCGAGTATTTCTAAGAATTTTAATGTCTGATATCGAGAAAAGAAGAATTAAACAGAAACTACTATTTAATCATTTGTTTAATTTTGGTCTAAAATGTACATTTTCCCCAGTGAAAATCAACTGGCGAAGAAAAAGAAGAAAAAGAAAAAGAAGTCCCAGGAGCCTGCAGCAGCTGCAAACAGGGATCAACCATGACAGATGTGAAAGGCAGGAGTGCGTCCAAGGTTGAGCCGAAAGAACAACAAAGCGATGGCAAGCCCTCGCAAGCCAGGACTTTCTCGAATGGCTTAGTTATTGAGGAGCTAGCAATGGGCAAACCAGATGGCAGAAGAGCTACTCTTGGAAAACAGGTTTCTGCTTCTCTTCTATCTAGGAACTTTCTTGGAACAGGATAAGATGCTAGCCATTTCCATACTTTTAATCCATTTCCCCTTCCTGGCTTTACTTCCATGGTAAAAGCAACAGAATTTGGCTGAGATATTTTGAAGTCCTCTTTTTTGTAGTTTTGGTTTTTGTTTTACTTTTCTTCCAGGTTTTTACACATTAAAGCATATTTAAAAATATATATATTTTTTGAGGGGTGATGTTTCATGAATGGACTTCCCGTTGTTGTGAAGGGAAAGGAGGAATTAACACTGACATTTTCTTTAAATGGACTCTGAATACTGCAAGTCATGTTGATTCACCTAGTTAAGCCTTCTCAAGAAGTGTTCAAATTAACCCTTAACCTCTATTTAGACTCCTCTTTTTTTTTAAATATAATCTTGATCTGGTGGAGATTTTAATTTTGTTTTGGTGATGAGTATTTAATGCTCTGCAACCCCTGTCGATCCACCTGGTTTGTCCTTCTTATGAATGTTCAATTCATCCTTGACATTCATTTGGACTTGCTTATTTCTCTTGATTTTGTGGAGTGTCTAGTCTTGTTTGTGTAATGAGTATGTGTTGCTGATTTCAGGTTAGTGTGCACTATGTCGGCAAACTGAAAAAGAATGGCAAGATATTTGATTCAAATATAGGAAGAGCACCATTTAAATTCCGATTGGGTAATAATCATGGTACATAAACTGTTGATTTCTGGAACTTAATCTTTGCCAATCATTTGTTTTAAATGCATTATGTTGACTGTGCAGGTATTGGACAAGTGATAAAGGGATGGGATGTAGGAGTTAATGGTAAATGAGAGACTAGAATTTTCAAAATAATTTAAGCATATCCCTTTATTTGTGTCTTTTTCATTTTGTAATTTTTTATCCTTGTGCAACTCTTAGGAATGCGCATTGGAGATAAAAGAAGGCTCACTATTCCACCTGCAATGGGGTATGCAATTTTCATTTTTACTTCTGTTTACTTGATATTTTTTCGTAAGACTTACATGTTCGATTTTTTCCTTTTTCCTTTCCTTTTCTTCCCGCTGCTCTTGATATGTTGCATTTTCACGGCCTAGCTTGTGGTGAATTCTGCCAAGTCTAGATGCTAAGCATGCTAATTACTATACTCTATTTATCATAGCGTGGAGTAACTTTTCTATATCATGTAAACTAGTAGACTACTATGCATT
This sequence comes from Psidium friedrichsthalianum, assembly GCA_019149425.1. Lineage (NCBI taxonomy): Eukaryota > Viridiplantae > Streptophyta > Magnoliopsida > Myrtales > Myrtaceae > Psidium > Psidium friedrichsthalianum. Next base: position 12,104 of record JAGVVM010018178.1, read on the forward strand.
CTTCGTCTCCTCTTAATATTCTTCTTGTTTATGCTCTATGTCCGACTCTCTAATGCAGTTATGGTGCTCAAGGCGCTGGGGGGAGATACCGCCAAATTCATGGCTTGCGTTTGATGTTGAGTTGGTCGATGTTCGCTGATTACGTTCAGTTTTGTCGTGTGCCTTGCTGAATCGTGTTTAGCTGCATTTGCGGCACCGAAGTTTTTTGTTGTGCTTTTACCTGTGGAAGACAAGATGGCTCTGTTTCTATAGATGCTGAATTGAACACGATCAAGCAAGTGTTAATTTCTAGGAGCCCTCCCTATGTGATATCTCCTAGTCTTACCAATGAAAATGTTGATTACTTTCTTCCTGTAAATCTACCATTTTTTCCACATGTTGGTGTCAAGCCAAGCTGCTTAAGTAGCGCAGTATCCTCTTGTTCTTTCTCAGTACAGAATGCTGTGCAATTGGAGAAGACAAGGTAAATCACCACAAATCAATGAGAGCAAATAAGGGGTGGGAAAGAGCTTGGAGCGAGTTCTCTGACCAGTTTTCGTGTAGTACTTTTATATTTCCACTAGTCAATCTGCTGGTTACTTGCACTAATGAGGTTGAAATGGCTCGGGGTTCATTGTAATGCAAAATGCCCCCAAAAAATTTTGGGCCGTATAGACTAGTAAAATTTCCATTTGGATTATCCGTTGCTTCATTGAGTAGCATCTTCAAGTACCTAATGTGTGGCAGGAGCAAAAGAAAATCTGACATTGTGCGAGCATAATGTGCACAAATTCGCAAGATTTGCACAGTATTTCTGTAAGATCTTT